>CAWUFW010003634.1:0-60000 GCA_963921515.1 Calotriton arnoldi
GACCTCTCGGAGGCATATTGTAAGGTCGCAGGTCATCGATCGTTTGATGTGAAAAATTGAACTTTCTTGTTTAAAAATTAATTAACACAAAATGGTGCTTATATCTCTTTCCACAGTGAATAAACACGTTTTAAGGCCCTAAAAGTGAACAATTGGGTCATTTTAATTTCCTTTTACACCTACCCCAAATCTTGTCTTTTGGCACCCTAGAAGCATGAAAATCACTATAAACATGCTCATTTTACCTCCAAACGTGATGATCCACATCCGAAAGTCAGAATTAGTTGAAAGATGCAATGTTTGAAATTGGACCATTTTGGACCACTCAGAGGCATTTCGGTAGGTCCCGGGTCATCGATCGCTTGACGTGAAAAATGGTACTTTCTCATTTGAACATGAATTAACTCAAAATGTTGATTATATTACTTGCCACAGTGAATAAACACGTTTTAAGGCCTCAAAGTGAGCAATTGGGTCATTTTATTACCTTTTAACGCTACCAAAAATCTTGTGTTTTGGCACCTTAGAAGCATGAAAGCCACTGTAAACATACTAATTTTAGCTCCAAACGTGATGATCCGCATCTGAAAGTCAGAATTAGTTGAAAGATGTAATATTTGAAAACGGCCATTTTGGACCTCTCTCAGGCATTTCGTGAGGTCGCGGTCATCGATCGTTTGACGTGAAAAATTGGACTTTCTCGTTTGAAAATGAATTAACTCAAAATGTTCCTTATATCTCTTCTTGCAGTGAATAAACACATTTTAAGTCCCAAAAGTGAACAATTGGGTCATTTAAATTCACTTTCCCCCTACCCCAAATTTTGTGTTTTGGCACCCTAGAAGCATGAAAATCACTATAAACATGCTCAATTTTAGCTCCAAACATGATGATCCACATCCGAAAGTCAAAATGAGTTGAAAGATGCAATATTTGAAAATGGACCATTTTGGACCTCTCAGAGGCATTTAGTGAGGTTGCAGGTCATCGATCGTTTCATGATGATCCGCATCTGAAAGTCAGAATTAGTTGAAAGATGCAATATTTGAAAACGGACCATTTTGGACCTCTCGGAGGCATTTCGTAAGGTCGCGGGTCATCGATCGTTTGATGTGAAAAATTGGACTTTCTCCTTTGAACATGAATTTACTCAAAATGATGTTTATATCACTTGCCACAGTGAATAAACACGTTTTAATACCTCAAAGTGAGCAATTGGGTCATTTTAATTCACTTTTAACCCTTCCGTAAATCTTGTGTTTTGGCCCCCTAGAAGTATTAAAAGCACTATAAACATGCTTAATTTTAGCTCCAAACATGATGATCCACATCCGAAAGTCAGAATGAGTTGAAAGATGCAATATTTGAAAACAGACCATTTTGGACCCCTCGGACGTTTTTCGTAAGATTGCGGGTCATCGATCGATTGAGGTGAAAAATGGGACTTTCTCATTTGAACATGAATTAACACAAAATGTTGTTTTTATCCCTTCCCGTAGTGAATAAACACATTTTAAGCCCTAAAAGTGAACAACTGGGTCATTCAAATTCACTTTTGTTTAAATTCTTTTTTTTGAAGAAAAGACAAATATCACAAATCAAGCAAAGTGGGGACTTATGTCCCTGCAGAAAAACCATCAAAAGGAGCCCACATTCCATGATACATGACATAACAGCTGAGGAAAAACATAGATATCAAGATCCAGTTCAAGCAAAGCACTATCAGGCTGTACACAATAACTTTATACTGCAATGGAAAGGGACGGGGCACGCTGAAACCTCCGCCCCCATTATCCAAGCAATAATCTAAATATGAAAAAGAAAGAGCAGAAAAAGGCAAGTCTAAAAACAAGCAAGCAAGGTTCCCAAGATCCTTAGTAATAAACATGGGTTTAGCAATAGTGATATAACGGGGCCTTGGAGACGCCCTGCACTCAACAGTGCAGTATCTAAACTTGACCTCTCAACTGTGACGGCCTCGGGGTTGAGGGGGCAGCAGGGGACTGCCCATGAGTGTACATACAAAAAGAAAAATAGGAAAATTAGGCCAAGTGTACAATTCACACAGAGAAGAGAAAAGAGAAAAAAGAATGTGCTGAACAGAGCCAGGTTCTGGAACGGGGTGGGGGGACATCAGGGTGTACAGCTAGGTCGCCTGACTTAGGTAAGTCATTCCTGGGTGTCAGGTTTCTGGCCCCTAAAGTATGGTATAAGGAATCTTCGAACAGCTGCAAAGCCCGAAGTCTAGGGGCATCAACCAGGAATGCCGGGACATAGTAAAGTAGCTTATGAGGGGCTGCCAGATGCAGTTGAAACGGGTGTCCATGTGGTTAAGGCAGGCAGTAAGCAGCTCGAGAGCTAAGACATTCCACACTCGAAGGAACCAGGTGGCAGTGGGGGGGGGGGAGAGGGTGGTTTCTTCCAAAATAAGGCTATCGACTGTCTGGCCGCTCCTAACAAATGGAGAATCAAGCACCAGTCTGTGTGTGACATTGCGTGCAGTGTTAAAGGTTTAATACCTAAGAGCGTGACTGACGGGGAAGAAGGAATAGGGTATCCCACTATCTCCTTGATGTGGCTAAGGACCTTCTTCCAAAACAATGTGAGGCTCGGACATGGCCACCAGATATGCATAAAATCGCCACTATCCTTCTGGCATCTCCAGCAGGTCGGGAGGAGTTAGGAAACATTTGATGTAGGCGGGTTGGGGTGTAGTACCACCGCATCATTAACTTATAGGCCGACTCACGTTGCGGCGTGCTCTGGTATATCCTGGGAATATCACGCCATAGACGGGCCCACTCTTCAGGAGGTATCTCCTCTCCTAAATCTGAGACCCACAGCGTCTGATAACCATGGTCCGTGGGCCGCTGTGAGCGCTGTTAGACATTATAGGTTTTAGAAATTAGCCCCTTTGAGCCCTCAAAGTTACGAACCAAGGTTTCAAAGGCAGTGAGTTGTCCAGTGGCACCTTGTGTGTAGGTGGGAGAGATGAGCCAGTGGCGTAGCTGATAGTATTGCATGCGTGTTCCCCCTGTGAGATGAAACTTTTGCCTACATTGGTCAAACGTAAGAAAGTCCCCATCCTGGAAGAGGACCTGGATAACCCGGCATTCACCCTCCGTCCATGCACTAACCGCCTGAGGCTGCGATGCTGGAGGGAAGATGGGATTGCGGGCTATAGGTGTATTAGGGGATGGAAATGTCGTCAGACCCCGGGAGACCGCTAGCCTGTCCCAGATCTCAAGAACTGTCCTGGTGGGGGTAGCTATATAGGCACTGCGGGTGCGCTCCTCAAATTCACTTTTAACCCTACCCCAAATCTTGTGTTTTGGCACCCTAGAAGCATGAAAATGACTATTAACATGCTTGTTTTAGCTCCAACATGATGATCCACATCCGGAAGTCAGAATTAGTTCAAAGATGCAATATTTGAAAAGGGACCATTTTGGACCACTCGGAGGTATTTCGTAAGATCCCGTGTCATCGATCGTTTGACGTAAAAAATTGCACTTTCTCCTTTGAACATGAATTAACTCAAAATGTTGTTTATATCACTTGCCACAGTGAATAAACACGTTTTAAGGCCTGAAAGTGAGCAATAGGGTCATTTTAATTCACTTTTAAGCCTAACGCAAATCTTGTGTTTTGGCTCCCTAGAAGCATGAAAATCACTGTAAACAAACTCATTTTAGCTCCAAACATGATGATCCACATCTGAAAGTCAGAATTAGTTGAAAGATGCAATATTTGAAAATGGACCATTTTGGACCTCTCAGAGGCATTTAGTGAGGTTGCAGGTCATCGATCGTTTCATGATGATCCGCATCTGAAAGTCAGAATTAGTTGAAAGATGCAATATTTGAAAACGGACCATTTTGGACCTCTCGGAGGCATTTCGTAAGGTCGCGGGTCATCGATCGTTTGATGTGAAAAATTGGACTTTCTCCTTTGAACATGAATTTACTCAAAATGATGTTTATATCACTTGCCACAGTGAATAAACACGTTTTAATACCTCAAAGTGAGCAATTGGGTCATTTTAATTCACTTTTTAACCCTTCCGTAAATCTTGTGTTTTGGCCCCCTAGAAGTATTAAAAGCACTATAAACATGCTCAATTTTAGCTCCAAACATGATGATCCACATCCGAAAGTCAGAATGAGTTGAAAGATGCAATATTTGAAAACAGACCATTTTGGACCCCTCGGACGTTTTTCGTAAGATTGCGGGTCATCGATCGATTGAGGTGAAAAATGGGACTTTCTCATTTGAACATGAATTAACACAAAATGTTGTTTTTATCCCTTCCCGCAGTGAATAAACACATTTTAAGTCCTAAAAGTGAACAACTGGTCATTTAAATTCACTTTTAACCCTACCCCAAATCTTGTGTTTTGGCACCCTAGAAGCATGAAAATGACTATTCATATACTTGTTTTAGCTCCAACATGATGATCCACATCCGGAAGTCAGAATTAGTTCAAAGATGCAATATTTGAAAAGGGACCATTTTGCACCACTCTGAGGCATTTCGTAAGATCCTGTGTCATTGATCGTTTGACGTAAAAAATTGGACTTTCTCCTTTGAACATGAATTAACTCAAAATGTTGTTTATATCACTTGCCACAGTGAATAAACATGTTTTAAGGCCTGAAAGTGAGCAATAGGGTCATTTTAATTCACTTTAAAGCCTAACGCAAATCTTGTGTTTTGGCTCCCTAAAACCATGAAAATCACTGTAAACAAACTAATTTTAGCTCCAAACATGATGATCCACATCTGAAAGTCAGAATTAGTTGAAAGATGCAATATTTGAAAATGGACCATTTTGGACCTCTCGGAGGCATTTAGTAAGGTTGCAGGTCATCGATCATTTGACGTGAAAAATTGGACTTTCTCCTTTGAACATGAATTAACTCAAAATTTTATTTATATCTCTTCCCGCAGTGCATAAACAAATTTTAAGGCCTCAAAGTGAGCAATTGGATCATTTTTATTCACTTTTAACCCTACCAAATATCTTGTGTTTTGGCCACCTAGAGCATGAAAATCAGTATAAACATGCTCATTTTAGCTCCAAACGTAATGATCCGGATCTGAAAGTCAGAATTAGTTTAAAGATGCAATATTTGAAAATGGACCATTTTGGACCACATGGAGGCATTTCGTAAGATCGCGGGTCATCGATCGTTTGATGTGAAAAATGGGACTTTCTCATTTGAACATGAATTAACTCAAAATGCTGTTTATATCACTTGCCATTGTGAATAAACACAAAATAAGGTCTCAAAGTGAGCAATAGGGTCATTTTAATTCACTTTTAACTACCGTAAATCTTGTGTTTTAGTTCCCTAGAATCATGAAAATCACTACAAACATGCTCATTTTAGCTCCAAACATGATGATCCACATCCAAAAGTTAGAATTAGTTGAAAGATGCAATATTTGAAAACGGACCATTTTGGACCACTCGGACGCATTTCGCAAGATCCTGTGTCGTTGATCGTTTGACGTAAAAATTGGACTTTCTCTTTTGAACATGAATTAACTCAAAATGTTGTTTATATCACTTGCCACAGTAAATAAACACGTTTTAGTGCCTCAAAGTGAGCAATAGGGTCATTCTAATTCACTTTCAACCATACCGTAAATCTTATGTTTTGGCACCCTAGAAGCATGAAAATCACTATAAATATGCTCATTTTAGCTTCAAACGTGATGATCCACATCCAAAAGTCAGAATCAATTGAAAGATGCAACATTTGAAAACGGACCATTTTGGACCACTCGGAAGCATTTCGTAAGGTCGCAGGTCATCGATCATTTGACCTAAAAAATTGGACAATCTCCTTTGAACATGAATTAACTCAAAATGATATTTATATCACTTGCCACAGTGAAGAAACATGTTTAAATGCCTCAAAGTGAGCAATAGGGTCATTTAAATTCACTTTTAACCCTAGCCGAAATCTTGTGTTTTGGCACCCTAGAAGCATGAAAAGCGCTGTAAACATACTAATTTTAGCTCGAAACATGATGATCCACATCTGAAAGTCAGAATTACTTGAAAGATGCAATATTTGAAAACGGACCATTTTGGACCTCTCAGAGGCATTTCTTAAGGTCGCGGGTCATTGATCGTTCAAAGTTAAAAATTGGACTTTCTTCCTTGAACATGAATTGCTGTTTATATCACTTGCCACAGTGAATAAACACAAAATAAGACCTCAAAGTGAGCAATTGGGTCATTTTAATTCACTTTTAACTTTACCGTAAATCTTGTGTTTTAGTTCCCTAGAATCATGAAAATCACTATAAACATGCTCATTTTAGCTCCAAACATGATGATCCACATCCGAAAGTCAGAATGAGTTGAAAGATACAAGATATGAAAACGGACCACTTTGGACCACTCGGAGGCATTTCGTAAGATCGCGGGTCATCGATCGTTTGATTTGAAAAATGGGACTTTCTCATTTGAACATGAGTTAACTCAAAATGTTGTTTATATCCCTTCCCGCAGTGAATAAACACATTTTAAGCCCTAAAAGTGAACAACTGGGTCATTTAAATTCACTTTTAACCCTACCCCAAATCTTGTGTTTTGGCACCCTAGAAGCATGAAAATCACTATAAACGTGCTTGTTTTAGCGCCAACGTGATGAACCACATCAGGAAGTCAGAATTAGAGCATATAGCGGCTTCGGGGGGTCCCCCAATAATAAATCTCTCTACGACGAAAGAGCATGAACCGGTAGAAACAGTCGTGGACGGGATTGCTGAGAGCCGGAGGGATAGCGTGCCCCCTGTGTCAGGAGAGGGCCAACTTACGACGTCTGAAAAAGATCCCAAAGATTCAATGGGGGCCCCATCAGCATCCCTAGAAGCGCTTTTCTACACTCTTTCAAGCGATATCAAAAAGGGGTTCTCTGTGTCTGAATCAAACCAAGTTGAAATTAGGAGTTTTTGCGAGTCATTGGAGAAGAAGATTGATCTCCTTAACGCAAGAACTGAGACATTGGAAAGCTCCGTGGGGGAACTAAAAGAAGAACTCAGTCTAGCCAAAGCGGACATCCTGGTTCTTAAAAAGGAGGAGCAGGAGGTCCGAGATAAGATAGAGCAGTTGGAACATATCTCCCGGAGAAATAATCTCCGTATTGTGAAAATCCCAGAGGGTAAGGAGGGGGAGGATTTAAAATCTTATATTGTCAAACTACTTAAAGAGACAATGCACATCGAGGAGTCCGAGGAGGAGTTAAAGAAAGACATCCAAAGGGCACACAGGGACCCATACAGAAGAAACCCTAATAGGACCAAACCTAGGAAGATCCTTCTTAACTTCCATACATACTCTCTGAAGGAGAAAATTCTAAATATGGCCCTGAAGGCGAAATCTTTAAGGGGGAAAGATTTTTCTTTTGAAGTGCGTTCCGACCTAGCACGAGCTACCCTAGACAGGCAATGAGAGCTAGGGAAAAACTTGAGGATTTCAAAAAACTAGGGGCAGTGGCCCAGCTTAAGTTCCCAGCATCCCTAAGGGTTATGCACAAGAATAAGATGCACAATCTAAAGTCGCAACAAGAGGCAGACACGCTTCTGGAGAGTATTAAGAAAGGTGATGCTTAGTGAGGAATGCCTCTTTCTCATACTCCTCCTTCTATCTAAAAGTACTCAAAGGCGGGGGGATGGCGCTAACGGTGAAGGTAATTCACTCTAATTCATTTAGGCTATTTTAACATATAGCTATAAGTGGTAACAGATAGATATAAAGCGAACTACGATAACTCACCATGGTTTTAGGAGTCTTTTTCGATTTTCTCTACAAAAGGGGACCGGGTGGCGAGTTGCTTCTGAGCGTAGCAGATAGGACTTATATCAGTCCAAGGAAATAATGGGTAGGGTTCTCCAGGTAGGGGTTCAGAGGGGTGGAGGGGGTGCACTGGGTGGGGAGCATGAGGGAAAAAACAAAAACAATTCCTCATTTATCTTAGTTTGTTTATTTACCTCGGTTGTCCCAGTTATACTAGTTTTAAACAGTTTGGTCTGGTCGTGGCAGCCTCTTGCCTTTAAACTCGATATGCATCCCAAGGTTAAATTACCATAAAAATGGTACAGTTACTTTCATGGAATGTAAATGGCATGCGTGTAAAGCGAAGAAGGGCAAACATTTGACAATACATTCGGGACTCTCCAGCACAAGTTATCATCCTGTAAGAGACACATCTGACGAAAGATGAGTCAACTGAGGTTTTTAAAAAATTAAAATGGGTCGAACATATGATCTGTACAACCCAAAGTGCTAATATCAGAGGAGTGGCAGTATTGATAAAAAAACAAGTCAAAGCACGTCTAGTAGATTTCATGGTTGACACCGCTGGGAGGTGGGTCATTTTAAAGGTGATCATCATGGGCTCTCTTTTCACTTTGGAAGGATATTATGGCCCAAAACATGATGACCCCACCCCCTTAAAAACTATCTTTGCAAACCTGCTAGACTTCCCAGACCCTGCAATCATGGCAGGCAATTTTAATATTGTATTGGATCCTAAATTGGACAAATCGCCGTACAGTAAAGCCATGACACCATCTAAATCGCGGGAATATCTCTATTCAATGATGAAGCATATCGGACTCAGGGATGTCTGGAGAGACAGATCGGGCCAACAGCTTGGAGTTTCCTACTATAATGGGAAGTATCATCATAAATCAAGGATTGACTATGTTTTGGTCAGCCATAGTTTGAGGGGGATAGTGAAAGATATCGGCTATTTGACGCCACATTTATCTGACCATTCAGGGGCATATTTGGATTTAGACCTGAAAAGTAGGCAGAGCAGCAGAGTCTGGACATTCAATTGTACCCTGCTCTTAGATGTGGAGGAGATGAAGTATTTGAGCCATGAGACAAAAGATTTTTTGGGCCAGAATGTGGGGTCAGCCTCAGCTCCTATAGTCTGGGACTCCTTGAAGGCATACTTAAGGAGGACCATTACGAGCAGGGTCTGTTTTAGAAACAGGCAATATAGGGAGGAGGTTGCCCAAAGAGAAGTAGAAATGAAGAGCATAGAGGATGATATGAACAGTATGATGGAACCAGAGAAACAGCAGGAGAGTATGGCTAAATTGAAAGAACTAAAGCGACAACTAGACTCTATCCTCCAGATGAGGGTCATGCAACGATGGGAGGCCAGTAAGCTAGCCCATTTTGAATATGGCGAAGGGGCTGGCAGGTTATTAGCATGGAAAGCAAAATCAGATAGAACGCGAAATTTGATAAAATCAATTGAGGATGGCAACAGTAAGGCTGTTGTATCTACAGATAAGGAGATAGAGGGTGCCTTCTATGATTTTTTCTGAAAACTGTACTTTGAAGATAGGGTAGTCAGTAAATCTGAGGTTGCTGATTGGTTGAGTAAGGGTCCTCTCAATTCCTTGGACACAAGCCAGCAGGAATCTTTAGAACAGGAAATCTCGCAGGAATAGGTTAAGAGGGCCATTTTAGCTATTAAGGGAGGAAAAGCTGCAGGCCCAGATGGTTTGCCAATAGAACTTTACAAGAATTTGGGAGAGGTCGTGATTCCAGCTTTGACCCAGCTCTTTAACGAAATTTTAAGTGAAGGAGGAAAGCTGCCAGGCTCTTGGGGCGAGGCAACAATTTTTTGGTTATTGAAGCCCAGGAAGAATCCAGCAAAATGTGAGTCGTATAGACCCATATCACTCCTAAGCGCAGATTATAAAATCTTTGCCAAAGTCCTAGCTGGTAGGTTGGGAACAGTAGCAGGGGATATGCTGCACCTTGATCAAAAAGGTTTCATTAAGGGCAGAAACCTTTGTGAACTTACTTACAACCTGATAGGCGCAATCGATCTAGCCACAACGTATTTGCTTCCCCTTGCAGCTGTGACCTTGGATGCTACTAAGGCCTTTGATAGGGTCAACTGGGTGTATCTGTCGGTTTTATTGGAGAAATATAACTTTGGTATAAAATTCCACAGAGCCATCCAGTTGGTCTATCAGGACCCGTCGGCAAAGCTGCTAGTAAATGGCAACCTGACTAGCCCCTTTAAGATCACGAGGGGCACTAGACAGGGCTGCCCCTTATCTCCCCTTCTCTTTACCTTGTATATCGAGCCATTTGCTCAGAGGTTGAGGGATGAGATGAACATCATACCATTCAGGCACGAGGAATGGGAGAGGAAAGTGGCCCTCTATGCCAATGATGTACTGGTCCTTTCCTCGAACCTTTCTAGTGCCCTGCCAGTGATAATAAAGCAAGCCAAAGATTTCGGTAGGATATCAGGGTATGAGATCAATGCGGAGAAGACTGAGGTGATGTCATGGAATTTGGGGGGGGCGGGGTGCCAATATCAGACCAAAAGAGAGATGAGGTACTTAGGGGTAAGAATACTACAGGAGATAGAGAAAATCTCAGAGATTAACCTGGCTAATGTAACAAAGGAGTGCCAGAAGCTTATGAAGAGCTGGGTCCACCTTCCTCTGTCAATCCTTGGGAAGATCAATCTCGTAAAAATGATAGTGCTCCCCAAAATTCTCTTCAATACCATTCCACTACACTTTAACAAATTGGCTATAGTTAAACTCCAGCAGGCAATTAATTATTTTATTTGGGCCTATAGAGGAACCAGGATTGCCTGGAGGAAGCTGAGGTGTAGGAGGGAGAAGGGAGGTCTTTCATTGCCAGACTTGCAGTACTATGCCTGGGCCTTTCAATTGTCCCACTCCAGGATGCTGCTAAAAACACCAGATAGCGCTGGGGTGGGGGCCATGTTTTCGGCAATGTTGAAAGGTGCCAGCCTGGTTCAGGAGGGCTTTATGTTTAAATATGGAGATCCCAATTTTTTTTAAAAGATAAGGCTGAAGGTGCTGCAGGCAGTGGTCAGAACTTGGGCAAATATCAGACGGTTGATGGGCCTCAGTTATTTCTCTAGTCTTGCCCCATTGTGGGATTCCCCTGGAGCAACAGAGTGCCTTAAGGATAAATTAGCACAGCCACTTAGGGAGGCTGAGCTAAACGTATGGGGTGACTTAGTCCAAGATGGTAAACTTTTACCCTGGTCAATGTTCTATACTATCTTGGAAGGGGGTGATCCAGCGGTGTACTAACAACAGATACTCTACTACGATATACTCACCTGGGCCCATAAACACTTACACAGATCCAAGTAGACCGCTGGGTTTAGTTTATAATTTCCATATTTCAGCATTAGTTATTACTTATTCCTAACTAACCTTTCACTGATCAAAAAGTTCTTCTTAATGATCGATGGACCATTAGTTGAACTAGTTGATGGTGATAATTAACATAACTTATTAACTATTTTTTATTTAAAGAGAATAACCACAAACTCGGGAAGTTTTAAAATCTTTATCTAAATTACGAATGTGAACCATCAAAATTTCAGCACAGTCACCATTAACCTCGAAGAGAGAAATTCAATCGTATTAAACATACACTTCAGACTCATGCAATGACCGATGCTCAGAAAGGGAGAGGACAGAGAGAAAAGGACATCTATAAACGAACAATGAATAATAGTAATTACCCAGAATGGTGTGAAGACCAAATCCCCTGGCCAAAGGGCTGGTAAGGGTCCCCCGGGATAGATCAGGAGACAAAGATCTCAGGACAGGAATCAGGACAGGATACTTAACCTCTCTAGAATACCGACGTCTGCGTCGCACCCCTCTCTGACACTCTCTTCCTCCTTGAGATTCTTCTGCGATCTTCTTCTAACCCAATTAAGTCAAATAGATGGTTCAGCATCCGATGTCTTCATCAGCATCTTACAGCGTCTTCATCAGCATCAGCACCACCCACCGCACCGACAGCATCCCGGGCTCTGCAGCATTCAGTAAATCTCTTCCTTCTCCGCTCTGCTCTGCTAACTAACTAAAACTACCTCAGTTATACCTTTCGTTGGCCATGGACCACCCACTAAAGTTTCAATACCGCAAAAATACTAACTCTGATTGGACAAGTAAGGGGGGATGATCATCACACCATGCTTACACATCACTTTTTCATTGCACTATTGTTTGCAAAACCCATCCCCTTAAACTTTATTCTTTTATTCCGTTCCCATACATATCACACCTTTATTTGATACAATAATTTCAACACCATGAATACACTTTTTCTTGGATGAACTCTTCACCCTTTGTTCACAGGGCACATCATCCTCATCCTTGGACGGCTGTCAAATCCTGACTCATCCTTCCGGGTTCATTCTTGTGTGGGCATGTGCAGACTTGAGTTAGTCAGCTCAGTTTAGACAAACGTGAAAGGCCCAAATGCGCACTAATAATAAAGTCAAAAGAGGAAATGTTACTTTCACAAATAAATGGTTTCACTGTATATCACCCATCTCTACTCTATCCCAATATACTTATTAATACCCTTTCTGCATTAGCATTAGTAAAATAACTTATTTTATATTCAGCTAAGCAGGTGCCATGCATGTGAGCTTTCAAGCAGCCATTTTTGTGCCTTCTGCTCATGCGCGAGTTTTCCCTCCAAGCATTAAACGTCATACTACGTAGATGCAGTTGACGCATGCGCAGTAAAGATTCCCCAGTTAGAGCGATCTTAGTCCTTCGTTCATATTGTTAGCGTTAGTAAACACATATGCAAGCTTCTCTAACCCGTGTGTCTTCTTGTTTTTGCGTCTTATTATTCACAAGTTCGTTAGCGGGTTAAATGAGAGGATCGCTTCCGAACAAGTCTCTTTTACGAGTCCTTGCTCCATCAATCCCCTCTCTGATGGCATTTTAAGCCATCACAAAATTCATCTCATTCATCTGTTTCTTTTCTCATTCTTTCATTTGTTACTTCTTTTCCTTCTAAATTTTTCATCTTCTTATATATCTTTCCTTTCATTTCTTCTAATTGTATCTCATCATATTCTCTTTTTCGTTTCTTTCCTTTTCCCTCTCTTTCTAAATGTGTTTTCCCTTTCCCTTTGTGTTTACATTTATATGTGATCATTATTATCATTACTATTGTCATCATCATAACTACTGGTAATATTATTTGACCTAGAAAACTTTTCGAAAAATTTGTAAACCATTTCCCTATTGTTGTTATGCTCTTTGTTAGTTTTCCCCACACACTGTCAACCTCCAGTTGGGTCAAGTCCTTATGCATTCTTGTAATATTTTCAATATATCCTTTAATTTCTCTGCTCTTGTCCGGAATATAAGTGCAGCAATGTTGAATTTTCAACATACCACAGACTCCACCTTCTTTTGCTAATAAAATGTCAAGAGCAAGACGGTTCTGTAAAACCATAGACCTAATTGCAACCATTTCTGTGTTAATCATTAAGAATCCTCCTGCAGTGTCTGTAGAAAGACGATAAACTATGGTCGATAATTTACAAATTTTCTGCGAATTTAGAATGACTCCAACTGAGGGTATCAATGCACTAAATATATCTCCTACTATTTCAGAAAAACTTGCTCTTTTCTTCGTATTAGTTCATTAGAATTTCCAGTGATTCCATTGATTCTGTCCACATGATATATTTTTGGAAAAACGATTCCAAAATAACAACTCCCGTACCATCTTGCAGGTAACCTATAATAAGCATTGTTCCCACAAACATAATAAACTCCTGGAAATACAGGATCAGTTCCGCCTTTTAGTCCCCACCCTCCTAAAATTAGGAAGTTGTGTTCACACTCACAGGAACCAATGTAATTGTTATTATAATCTGTCTTTAATCTATGGAGGCAGAATGTTCCCCTTTTCACAAAATCCAGGGATATCGCAGCATAAGCCTTGCCCTTTGTATATTTTCCCTCTTTCTCAGCCCATGGAGGTACATATGACTTCTGTTCAGCAGCTTTCTTGGTTAAATCCTGTCTCCTTTCTTCTACTAAATTCAAAACCTCCTTTTCTTCCTCATGTAATGTACAAGTTAAATTATTTTTGTGTGCTTGAACTATATCGATTGAACTCATTGTTAAAAAGAATTCACCCATAAATTGTGCATTTTTACTACTAGCTACTGGATTCATTTTCCTTCTAATAGGCAATTCTGAAAATACCACTTCTAGATTTGAATAGTAATACTGAAGTTTCCCTGTAGCATAAAACAAACTTGATAAAATACTACATGACACACCATATGTTAAAGGTATATGATGATATGTCACACCTTCTGATACAGATGATGGTGATGTCATACAGACAGCATTTACTAACTTCCATTGTATTAACGTACTGAAATAAAAATTTGATAAACACATTTGAATACGTATCTGACTTATTATGATAATTCGTCTCATCTTCTACCCCTATTTCTATTTTAGTTCCTTTTACTCTATCTAATTTTCCATTAGTGATGGTATTATTTTTATCACCTTTTCCCAATAATAAAGGTATTCCTACTGTTAGAAACAACCATACTAATATTACTAATAAACTACTACATAAACAAAATCTAAAACATTTTCTTTTAAAACCTCGTTTCGGTCTCTCTGTGACTTCAACTTCTGACATTTTAAATCTGAGAAAAGTTATTTTCTCTCTTTTCTTTTGTCTGTTATATTTCCTTCTTTTAAGGAGGTCTCAATTTGCTTTCATCAATCTGTGCAACATGAACCCTTTCAGTGTCTTCACTTACATCTAAGTTTTCAAATTCTTCAAGTATAACGTAAGTCCACTCAGGGGCTTTGTATTTTCTGTTTAAATTTCTCAGTCTTGGGCTTCTTCGAGTGAGTTTCACCAAAGTTTGCTTGGGTTCTGTTTGACTTGTAACTTCGTTTACTTGTTCTGGTTTCTTTTCTATTTTTCTTAAATAATATCTTAATTTCTTCACTCCTTCTGGCCAATTATCTCCTTTTCTAACTCTTTTGACCTGAACTGCACTTTCACCTTCTTTATCTTCCTTTAGAGTCCTTTTATTTTCACTTAATTTAGGCACAATCTGTCCTTGTTCTTTATTTTCTGTGCTTGAACCTTCTTTTACTTGCACCTGTTCAGGTCTTACTACAATTTCTTCTTCTTCTTCTGCCTGAACCTGTTCTTCTAGATCTACCTTGTCCTGTTCAGGTCTTATTTCAGATTGGTTGTCTTCTTCTGCCTGAACTTGTTCTTCTAATTCTGCCTTTCCCTCCTCAGGTTCCTGAATGTCTCTGTTTGTTTTAACCTGAGTGTGTTCTTCTTCCCTAGTCCTTCCCTGTCTACTTACTTGTCTTTTCAGTTTTGTTATTCTTCTCGTTTCGACAGCATCATCAGGTATTTCAATTACTGGTATCCAATCTTCCTGACTCGTACCTGGCTGTTCGTCATTCAGTTGTCTTTCAGAATCTATCACTCTTGATTCTTCAATTTCACAGCTTTCAACTTTTGACGTTTCAGCCTGCTCAGTCAGTGGTTGCTCTTGTTGTTCTGATGGTCTCGGTACTCTTCTGGTATGACTAGCATGAATCCAATTGGGTAAACCTGCACACTTCACCACTGTGGTAGTGACCAGTATGACTTGACGTGGTTTATCCCACCTCGGTGCTAGACACGACTTCCTTGCGTGTTTCTTCACTAGCACCCAATCTCCAGGATTCAAATCATGTGCTTGGTCTGGCTGTCTTTCAACTGCGTCTTCTCCAACCTGGTGAGAGACAGAATGTACCATTTCAGCCAATCCTTTGCAATAGTCCAATACCAGATCATCAGTTATACTCATTAATTTGTTTCCAGGAATAAATGCTTGCCTCATTGCCCTTCCCATGAGAACCTCATGAGGACTCATTCCTGTCTTTTTGTCAGGAATACTTCTGAGACCCATCAATACAAGAGGTAATGCATCTGGCATTTCAGCATCGTAGATGCACACACTTTCCCTAATCTTGACTTGATTGTGCCATTTAGCTGTTCAACTATTCCAGAAGCCTCTGGACGATAAGCACAGTGTAGTTTTTGTTCAATGTTAAATGCAGCACAGATTAATCAAATTATTTCATTATAAAAATGAGGTCCTCTATCTGATTCCAAAGTGACTGGAAAACCGAAACGAGGAATCAACTCCCTTAACAATAGTTTGGCAACTGTAAGACTGTCATTTCTTCTGGTGGGTTATGCCTCCACCCATCTTGAGAACAGACACACTATGACTAGTACATATTTTAATCCATTGCAAGGAGGTAGCTCAATAAAATCTAACAGTAACCTGGTGAAGGGTCCTTTCTGCCTTTCCAATTTTTCCCCAACTAACCACTGTCTTTCTTCCTGGATGTTGCTGCTGACAGGTTAAACATCTTTGGCAAAGGCTTTCTGCGACTACCCTGAACTTTGGATTGTACCAACTCTGTCTGAATAATCTGATCATTGAATCTCTCCCTATGTGTGTTGCTCCATGATAAACTCTTGCCATCTTAGAGAGCAAACAATCTGGCATGACTGGTCTTACATCTAAATACACCCATACTTCATCTTCCGATCTTTCGGTACAAGCTGCTTTTATCCAAATTTCTTTTTCCCTTTCCTCAACTTCTTCCTGCAACTGTCTAATCTCATCCCATGTTTCTGGTATTGAGAAGAGCATAAGTTGGCAGCTGGTTTCATCGGTTTCAATTTTTCTGTTTATTGCCATTGTGTTCGTTGCACAATATTGAGCAATTTGGTCTGCATATCTATTGCCTGCTACCACATAGTCATTTCCTGACTGATGTGCAGCGCATTTAACAACTGCTACTTCTTTTGGCAATTGTAATGCTTCGAGCAGATCTTTCACATTTTTACTATTTCTGATAGGAGATCCTGAAGAAGTCAGAAATCCCCTCTGCATCCAGAGTTGGCCAAAATCATGCACAACTCCAAAACCATATTGACTATCCGTAAATATGGTTATTCTCCAATTTTTCCCAATTTTGCATGCCTTTGTTAAGGCCACCAATTCGGCTACTTGTGCAGATTTGACTCCAGGCAAACAGGATGCTTCAACTACCGCTGATACCTTACACACTGCATAAGCAGCACTTAATCCTCCTTCCTCAGGTCTCAAACAAGACCCATCCACAAATAGCTCATGATCAGCTTCTTTTAATGGTGTCTCTTTTATATCAGGCCGGGGCTTAGTACACAATTCAGTCACATCCAGACAATCATGATCAATTTCATTTCTTACTTCCTCATTGCATGGATCTGGCAATAATGTGGCAGGGTTAATAACCGTACATCTTATTACAGTTACATTTTCTGCTCCCAAAATCACTCTCTCATACTTAGTCAGCCGACTAGGGGTGAGGTGTTGGGTTCTGGTTCTTGTCAAAAGAATTTCAACTGAGTGTGGGACATAGACTTTTACCGAATGTCCCATCACTATTGACTCACTTTGCTCCAGACTCATACAAGTAGCAGCTACTGCTTTTAAGCAGCCGGGTAAGGCTGAAGCCACTCGATCCAATGTGGCAGAAAAATACGCCACTGGACGTCTGCTCAGGCCATGTCTCTGTGTTAAGACCGAAAGTGCACAATTTTCTCTTTCACAGCAAAACAATGCAAACTCTTTTGAATAATCAGGCATGCCCAAGGCAGGAGCTTCACACAAACAATTCCGCAATTTCACAAAGGCTTCTAAACATTCATCATTCCAATCTATTGGATCTTTTGCTCTTTTCCTGGTCATTTGTATCAATGGTTTTGCCACCATAGAAAAACTGTTAATCCATTGCCTACAGTACCCAACCACTCCCAGAATCATCCTCATCTCCTTTTGTGTCTGAGGTAGCTGCATTTCTCTGATTATTTTTATTCTTTCCGGTGTTACTTTTCTTACTCCGCTTTCTATTTTATGCCCTAAATATTTAACTTCTTGTTGAAAGAACTGTAATTTTTCTGGAGACACCTTGTGTCCTCCTTCAGCCAAATGGTTCAGTAATGCAATTGTGTCAGTGACACAATCTTCTCGTGTTTTTGATGCCACCAATAGGTCATCAATGTACTGAACCAGAACCGAATTTCCAGGCTTAATTAATGATTCCAAGCACTTTTTCAAGATTTGATTAAAAATTGAGGGGCTCTCTGTGTACCCTTGAGGAACTCGACACCATGCGTAAATACGATCCTCAAACTTAAAGGCAAAAAGATACTGGCTGTCTGGGTGTAAAGGAATAGAAAAGAATGCCTGGCATAAATCAATTACGGTAAACCAGCCTGCATTCCAAGGTATCTGATAAAGGATCACTGCTGGATTTGGCAGTATTGGACAACAGGGCACTACAATTTTATTTATTTTTCGTAAATCTTGCACTATCCTGTATTTCCCACTAGGCTTTTTAAGTCCCATGATCGGTGAGTTACAAGGACTGCTCATTATTTCTTTTAAAATGCCTTGTTTAACCATTCGCTCTATTTCTGGAATGATTCCTGCTTTCACTTCTGAACTCATCTTGTACTGTCGTGTGTTTGGATAAGCTGCACCTTCCTTTACTGTCACCTTCACTGGGTCTATATTTGATATTAACCCAATATCTTTTCCTGTGAAATCCCATACTTCTGGATTGACTGTGGCTCTCAACTCTTCAGGTAATTCATTCTCAGTTATCAAAGAAAACATTTCATCTACTTCTGTTCCTTGCTTTGCTAACATCATTTTGTATATGATGTCCTCATCAAGGTCTGGAAAGCGACACCATCCGGTGTACAATAGATCGTGCAATTCATCTTGCACAGTAGATCTCTTCCTAACAGATTTACTAGAATCACATACTACAAATCGATGCATTTCTTTAAAGTTTCCAATATGTACTTCCATTGGTTTTGTGATTGGGGTTCTAATCTGTTTATTTGACACGCCTACTACTTGGATGGATTCTCCCGAGAGGGGTAGGTCTGGGATGTCTGCTGTTCTCACAGTAGACCGGGTAGCACCAGTATCCAATAGAAAAGTGATGTCTTTACCTTCCACTTTCCCATCAACAAATGGACCTGACTGATCTACCGGCAAGGATGCACCAAGTACGCACTCCTCTTCCTCCCCCCTCAGGCACCATCATTACACAAATTCGATATTTTCCTCATCATTCTGCAATAAATATTGTGTAACAGGTCTATTATTCTGACCACTTTCTCCTCGAAATCCGGTGTCTGCACTGAACTTTTGATGATTCACAAAATTTGCCATAGGAGCTGATGGCACCTGATATTGTGGAGTAACTACCTGCTGCTGCTGATTCATAAGTACTTCATTCTGCATCTGTGGAATTAAATTTTGATTTGGCCCATTATTACTCTGAATACTCTTACACTCGTTCTTCCAATGTCCAAGCTTTCCGCACGCATGACAAGGAAACTTCTTCTTCGCATCTTCTTTGTTCATTCGTCCTCTAAACTTACTACCATTTGCCACTTGATCATTCTGACTCTGCTCTTTCACTCGATTGTCATTTTGTATATTAGTTTTATTCTCCTGCTGTTCTGCCAATTTCACCTGTGCCCACATCATTTTCTCCTTTAACTTTAACTTTCTACGCCTTGCCTCAATGTCGTCGCCACAATATTTTGCATACTTTAAAATTTCATCTACTGTCTTACTCTGCCAGCACAACATGTGCTGCTGAATCATCTGACTAATTTCCGGTTTCAAACCATACACAAACCTATACACAAAATGTCCCATGTCTTTATCACCAATATTCTCAAAACCACTATACTGTTTAAACACCTGCAACAACCTTTCATAATATGCGTGTACAGATTCATTTGGTTCTTGAGTTGTCCTGTCTATCTTTACCCAATCTGTTTCTTTAGGAGGTATTTTCCCTTTCAAATATGTAATCACTTGATGATACTTCTTCATCACTACCTCTGAGGGTGCTCCTGTTTTCGAATCTCTAGCATATTCTTCACTTGGCCAGTCAACTGTGATCTTACAATCTGTCCATAAATCAGCTGGTACCACAATGTCAAATAAACCATCCAAATCTTTTAATAAAACCTTTGAAACTTTTACAAATCTTTCCACTTGCTTATACCATTTCACTGGTTTCTCTCTCAATTTAGGAAAATCATTTGTAAATGACAAAATATCTTGTCTACTCCAAGGAACATGAACATATCCACCTCCTGGAACTTCTCTCATTGGACACAGTTTCTCAACCTTTTCTGTTTCCCTTACTGGAAATGCAGATGATGCTTCTCTCGCTTGAACTTCCTCTTTCTTTCTTATCCATCTAATTCTCCATTTATCAATGTCTCCCCATTTTCGCAAAATATTCATTAATTCCTTTATCTGTAATCTTTTACCAGAAGCATTTACACTTTCTAAATCTTTGTCAGTAAAATCCACTTGATATGGTTTTTGCAACAATTTTGATTTCCCTATATCTATTCCAATCTCTGAAGCGACTTCTGTTAGTTTCTCATGAAATACTCTTGCTCTCCTGGTTATGCTCTTACATAAAAATAATAATTCCTCATCATTATAAACATTCAGTCTTTCTAAGCTTACACTTCCCACTATCATCTCTTCTAATTCCACTTTCAATCTACTGATATCTAATATCTTTGGTGGTGGATTCCGATTATCTATTTCCTGTGCCCATCTTTCTATATCTTCAGGGGTAACTACTGTTGCACCTCCAGTTCTTATAGGAACCAAAGATCCCTTCTCTCTCAAATTTGTGGGTGTAATTCCTCTCGGAGTTTCAGTTGAAGTTTCTAAATTTGGAAGATCCATCAGTGAAATAACTGATTCATTTTCACTAGTTTGGTCATCCGTAATTATTACTTCTCTTCTGGGACTCGTTAACGGAACTGTCACAGTTTGTGGTTTCTGACAAGTCTTTTTATCTCCATACAATGGGATTACTGGACCAATGGTCACTGGTACTGTTAAAGCTTCAGCATTCAAATTTAATTGACTTATTTTCTGAACTAATTCTTCTTTTGTTTTATTCAAAACATCTCTTTCATTATCCTGCAGTACCCTATTAAATGACGTATCATGTAAAATTTGTGGGGTTAAAGGCATTCCTATCACTGGTTCACTTGGGGTAACCTTACTTGTTGCTTCTTGATATGGTGGTGGATTTTTTATTAAAATATCCTCTAACAACTCATCATCTGATTCTCCATATCCTGTGATATTCAAGTGTTTCGTTTTCTCCTTACACTTTCCTTCAGACTGTTTCTCAGCCATTAACACTGGGTATAAACCTTCGGACACCATAGCCCTCCTCCACTGTTTCATCTGCCCTTCACGTGATTCTTGCAAATATCTGGGAAAGAATCCTTTATATCTCCCACCTCTATTTTTCTCGCGTTCATATGACTCAGTCTCCCATTCTTCCAAAGCCTCATACTGAGTTAACCTAGGTCTAGGTTCCAAATCATTCATTCTCATTCTCAAATCCTGAAGAATTCTCCCATTAAACGTACCATTTTCTGGAAATGCTAGTACTCCATCACCTTTCGTATATTCTATCCAATTTTCCAACCATACGCAAGTATGATATCCTCTTTCCATCATCTTAAAAGATGCTGGTGTCTTTGGGGGCGGAATAGGAATTCCCTCTCTAGTCAACACAGGCTTGTCTTTCTTAAAGAAATTCTTAATTCTCTTTATAAACGACATTTTTCTCTTTTCTCCATACATCCTAGATGAACAATACATAAAGTTGTATTCTGCAAACCCTTGAAATCTTCTATTTGCGCCTCTTTCACTGGCGATCAAATCAGAATCTTGCATACAAATTCTCTTTCTTTCAATCCTAGCACGGCTTCTAACTAATTACCCAATAAAACTCAGGCTCACGCTTGTGGTCTAACCAATGCCAGCATGGCCTTTTGTGATGTCAGTTCTTCTCCTTACTACTGACCCCTCCTTTACAAGGTTGTTTCTGTTACACGCCCGCTGTTTCAACCTATCTCAGCGCGTCTCTTTGTGACGTAAGTCCTGCTCCAGCGACTACTGACCCCTCCTTTACATGGCTGCTTCTGTCACACGCCCGCTGCTTCTACCAATCCCCTTACTGTGACATCAGTACAACTCCGGCTACTGTCCCTCCCTTCACAAGGTAATACGAAAACTTGTTTTCT
The DNA here is from genome assembly GCA_963921515.1 of Calotriton arnoldi. Classification (NCBI taxonomy): domain Eukaryota; kingdom Metazoa; phylum Chordata; class Amphibia; order Caudata; family Salamandridae; genus Calotriton; species Calotriton arnoldi. The sequence continues at coordinate 22,065 of CAWUFW010003634.1, forward strand.
TTATACTTTGCATTAAATTTCTTTGTTATTAACTACATAAAACATTTGCTACTCTACCTGTTCCTCTAAAACCAAAGAATAGATTTTCTTTCCACTGCGAGTAAAACCTTCCGCTTACTCTTCATCCACTGCGAGTAAAACCTTCCGCTTACCCTTTATTCAAGCTCCAGAGAACCTGCTATTCCTCCGGTGTCACCCGTTTTGGGAAATGAGACCAAAGTTTCACCAGCGAACCCCTTTTGCTATCATTCGCACTCTACTTTTATACAAAATAGTCCCTAATTTAACACTGCCAGCCCTGTGTAGCTACTCAGTGTTATTCCAACAGACGAGTAACCTCACTGCAGTGTGGTTTCTATCACCATCCGCTATTCATTCCCTGGGAATTCTGGACAACATAGAACAAAAATGCTAACTCTTTTGTTAAAACATAAATCAATAATCAATAATCTATACTTATCACCAAACTAGTCAATAATAATCATAGCTCTGCTACCAGAAAACTGATCCAGCGGTGTACTAACAACAGATACTCTACTACCATATACTCACCTGGGCCCATAAACACTTACACAGATCCAAGTAGACCGCTGGGTTTAGTTTATAATTTCCATATTTCAGGATTAGTTATTACTTATTCCTAACTAACCTTTCACTGATCAAAAAGTTCTTCTTAATGATCGATGGACCATTAGTTGAACTAGTTGATGGTGATAATTAACATAACTTATTAACTATTCTTTAATTAAAGAAAATAACCACAAACTCGGGAAGTTTTAAAATCTTTATCTAAATTACGAATGTGAACCATCAAAATTTCAGCACAGTCACCATTAACCTCGAAGAGAGAAATTCAATCGTATTAAACATACACTTCAGACTCATGCAATGACCGATGCTCAGAAAGGGAGAGGACAGAGAGAAAAGGACATCTATAAACGAACAATGAATAATAGTAATTACCCAGAATGGTGTGAAGACCAAACCCCCTGGACAAAGGGCTGGTAAGGGTCCCCCGGGATAGATCAGGAGACAAATATCTCAGGACAGGAATCAGGACAGGATACTTAACCTCTCTAGAATACCGACGTCTGCATCGCACCCCTCTCTGACACTCTCTTCCTCCTCGAGATTCTTCCGTGATCTTCTTCTAACCCAATTAAGTCAAATAGATGGTTCAGCATCCGATGTCTTCATCAGCATCTTACAGCGTCTTCATCAGCATCAGCAGCACCCACCGCACCGACAGCATCCCGAGCTCTGCAGCATTCAGTAAATCTCCGCCTTCTCCGCTCTGCTCTGCTAACTAACTAAAACTACCTCAGTTATACCTTTCGTTGGCCATGGACCACCCACTAAAGTTTCAATACCGCAAAAATATTAACTCTGATTGGACAAGTAAGGGAGGATGATCATCACACCATGCTTACACATCACTTTTTCATTTCACTATTGTTTGCAAAATCCATCCCCTTAAACTTTATTCTTTTATTCCGTTCCCATACATATCCCAACTTTATTTGATACAATAATTTCAACACCATGAATACACTTTTTCTTGGATGAACTCTTCACCCTTTGTTCACAGGGCACATCATCCTCGTCCTTGGACGGCTGTCAAATCCTGACTCGTCCTTCCGGGTTCATTCTTGTGTGGGCATGCGCAGACTTGAGTTAGTCAGCTCAGTTTAGACAAACGTGAAAGGCCCAAATGCGCACTAATAATGAAGTCAAAAGAGGAAATGTTACTTTCACAAATAAATGGTTTCACTGTACACCACCCATCTCTACTCTATCCCAATATACTTATTAATGCCCTTTCTGCATTAGCATTAGTAAAATAGCTTATTTTATATTCAGCTAAGCAGGTGCCATGCATGTGAGCTTTCAAGCTGCCATTTTAGTGCCTTCTGCTCATGCGCGAGAGTTTCCCCTCCAAGCATTAAACGTCATACTACGTAGATGCAGTTGACGCAAGCGCAGTAAAGATTCCCCAGTTAGAGCGATCTTAGTCCTTCGTTCATATTGTTAGCGTTAATAAACACATATGCAAGCTTCTCTAACCTGTGTGTCTTCTTGTTTTTGCGTGTTATTATTCACAAGACGTTATTAGTAATTCGTTAGCGGGTTAAATGAGAGGATCGCTTCCGAACAAGTCTCTTTTACGAGTCCTTGCTCCATCAGGGGCATCTCTAAATTTAAATATATACAACTTCAAAGCTGGGTCCAGAGCCAGAAAGTACCTATTGGTACAGGAAATACTTTAGAAGAACATCTTGTGGGTAGACCAAGTGGAAAGAGGGAGGTCTCCACGTGGTACTGGAGCATCGAAGAGGAAATAGATGGGGACTTCAAACTAGCAGGGGAAATGTGGGGCACCTGTATGCCAGACGGACCCTTGGAACATCTTTGGCAAACATCATTTGGTGTTCTATTCTCCATAGTCAAGCCTGCCTGGTTGAGAAGAAACCATCTGTTTACAACTCACAGGGCCTATTTAACACCCCAAAGGCTGTCGAAGATGACGACAGGACCTCTTGTCAGATGCAAGAAATGCGACCTGGAGAAAGCATCCGATGTACATATGTTTTGTAGGAAAGTAGGATCTGCTTCTTATGGTTACCCCCACTTTTTGGTTTTTGCACCCACTGCTTTGACCAGTCTGGCTGGGATCCTGCTATTCAGGACCCCAGCCTATCTGCTTTCTCGCTTAAATTGCAACATATGTACTTTGGTACACTCCAGATTGGATACTGGGGTACCCTTATAAGTCCATAATATATGGTACCCATGTACCCAGGGCATAAGTACCCCAGAGGCCTCCCATGGGCTGAAGCATGTATTATGCCACCCATGAGAGGCCGTGCAAAATTGAACTCTAGGTCTGCACCACTTACTTTAGATATAGGTTCACTATATCTATATATATCACTACGCTTAAAACTTTGTAAGTCACCCCTATAGCAGGCCTTAACAATCCTGAAGGCAGGGTGCTGGGTTTTGCGTGAGAGGGTGCTCCTGCATGAGCAGGGCCCCTCTGCAGTCTTCGGAGACCATTCTCCCGGGCTGTACGTGATACTACCAGACATATAGGTAGAGGTGCATTATAACCTCACGGTTAATGCTATCTCAAAAACGACTGCAACGAAGTATGTCGTGTTTGGTGTCAAACACCTTGGAATCATACCTCCACACCAGTAACTGGTGTGGGAGGTATGATTCCTCCCCTCAGAACCGAAGTTCTCGGGGTACCTAAGTCTACCGGTACCAACTTTCTCAAGCCTTACAGCACAAAATGGATGGTGCCAGCCACAGACACGAGTCTGCCCTCCTGCTGCTGAGCCAAGCTTGAGCAGGGGAAGGCAGCACAATAGGCATCCTGTCACAGGGAGGTGTTACCACCTCCCAGACAGGATTTAGTGTATTGGGGTTGGGGGGGTGCACTGTCTCAGTGCCAGAAAGTCTACACGAGGGGCACACTTGGTGTCCCTGTGCATAGTCCAGTTCAAACCAGTTCTGGGAGCCATCCGCTCCTGCTCTGGCGCAAAACTGGACAAAGGACATGGGTGTAGCCACCCCCCTGTCCTGTCCCTCCCCTAGGAGGGTCCCAAGAATCTGTCCAACCCTTTCCCGTGGGTATAAAATGGGTTACCTGGCTACAGGACATTAGATTTAATGTGGACAAGATTCTGCAAGAAGATACCACTACACTTCGACCGTCTGGACACGCTGGACTTTGCTGGACCGCCTTTGGGCTCAACTTCGTCTTCCCTTGCTGTCCTCAGTCTCGCCACTGTCCGTGATCCATACAGGCTCCGTGCAGGACCCTGTGGACCTCCAAGACAACAGAAGAATCTCCCTTGGAGTGAAGGAGTCAATCCCCTGCAAACGCAGGCACCGTAACGCATCTGACCGGTTTGCTGACCCTGAGCTCCTGAAGACTCCGAAGGCTCCAGCAACACAGGAGGTGGGTTTCTGAAGGTCTTCGAGGTTGAGCTGCCATCTTACAGAGCTTGAGGCAGATATCCCTTGTGGGGACCGTATACCCGTACTTTTGTGCACCGCGTCCATTTGCAGCTGCACATGCTTGTTGTCATGCAACAATTCCGTGCATTGGGTCATTTGTAGCCCTGATCACAGTGCATCTTTTCTGAGAAGGACTCTGGCATCCTCGCACTCTGTGCCCTGCTAGCTGGTATCCTGTGAAACCACCTGAGGTCCCCTTGCAACTCCTGTGCCTTCGGCCTGTGGCTCCACCTGAAGGTCAACTTTGCTTTATTTGGGCTCCCCTGGTTGCTCCAGGCCTGCCCTGACTCCCCTTGCTGTGGTGAGTCTCCTGGTCCTTGCTGGGCCAGATAGACACTGAATTTGACCACTACGTTGTTTGCCGCTGTCAAGGCTTGATTGGTGCTCCCGCTGGACACCGACCCCTCAGCACTTGACATCCTTTGTGGGACAGCTCGCCTCTGGCTCCTGGTTGTCCTAGATGTCTCTGGGTCCTCACAGCTGAAGAGTCAAGCTCACCCTCAATGCACCTGAAGCACCCGACATCGGTGGGCATTTGTCTACCGAGCCCCTGGTCACTCCAAAGTGATCCAGACTCTGTCCCCTCTGATTTCAGGTTCTTCTCACCTAGAATCCCCGTTTGGATTGCACCGGACACTTTTCTTTCTTCCAGCAGCAGCATTTCTTTGTCGACATTCATAGAAAACGACAAGGGTTTCTGACGCCACTTTGCACTGATGCACCCGGCTCCTCTGGGATAGGTAACTCTGGTACAAAGGTATCCACGGGTGGGGTGGCTCTCCAAACCCTTAAGTTCCAAGGGCTGCCTTCGTAATCTGCTGGGAGGGTCCTTAATCTCTGATTTTCCAACCGCGACTTTCCCATTGAATTGTACGGAGCACGCAGTCGTGTTCCCACACTGCACCCGTCCTCCGTGGGGTCCCTACTCACTCACCTTGGGTGGTTCCTTGGGGTCCCAGCGATTCTACACCTTCTAGACTAGGTCTAGTCCAGAGTCGTGGTTCTTATACCACTTATTTAGTATATGGTTTGGTCTCCCCCGGGAGCCCACTGTGTATTGTGCTACTTACGTTTGATTCTTTGCAACTGTATTATTTGATTTGTGTTCTATCCTCGTGTAGAGGATACTAGAGAGTGTTATATATAATAAATACATCTTTTTATAACTACTGTGTGGTTTCCCTTTCATTTAACAAATACTATAAGATTACATTCTGGTAAAACAAGGTGCTTAACATTCCTTCAAGACTTAGCCTGAAGGCTGCTCTCCATAGCTACCACTAGGATAGCTTTCAATAAAGGTTATCTTTGACCTAATCACCATAAGGATTGTTTGGACTGGTGCAAGGTTGTGGGCAGCATATACCAGGCCAACTTCTCACATGTTTCAGGAATGTCCTGCTATCACTGATTTTTGGGCAAAAGTCAGTGAAACTATCTCGACCAAAAATGAAAAAAGGCGAGCAACGGCAGACCGCAGTAGCCGCAATTCCCTGCTGTATTCCCCTTATAAGTTATCAAAAAGTAGTTAGAGTCGGTGTGCACATACAACTCCTCACCTGCCGTTGTTGGGTGCCAGCTGCCACGCAGAGTAAGAACTAAACAAAAGTTAGAGTGGTGCACTCCCCAAGTGATATTTTCAATAAATCATGTTGACTTGTTTCTTTATGTCAAATAAATCCTTTATTTTCAATGTCATCCGACAACAAGAGTTCCAGCCAAGCGTTTCGTTCATTAAGCAATGAACTTCTTCAGGGCATTGGTAAATATGTAATCAATGGGAGAAACGTCCTTGACTCCTTGTGTTGTGATATGTGGGATGAGGAGCTTGCGTCAAGTATGCTCGTAGTGGTCGTCCCAAAGGCGTCTGTCTTGCAGGTGCAAAATAATGCAACAAATGAGGCCTCCTTGATAAGGGCCTAGGACCTTAGTTCTGTGATGCAGCACGCCTAGGCCACTTCTGTTCAGGTCACCTGTTGCATTATTTTGCACCTGCAAGACAGACGCCTTTGGGGACGACCACTATGAGCATACTTGACGCAAGCTCCTCATCCCACATATCACAACACAAGGGGAGTCAAGGACGTTTCTCCCCATCGATTACATATTTACCAATGCCCTGAAGAAGTACATTGCTTAATGAACGAAACGCGTTGGCTGGAACTCTTGTTGTCAGATGACATTGAAAATAAAGGATTTATTTGACATAAAGAAACAAGTCAACATGATTTATTGAAAATATCACTTGGGCAATGCACCACTCTAACTTTTGTTTAAACTATCTCGACCATTCTGGGCTCTCAAGTCCAACTGAGCCTCTCCCTAATAATCTTTGGGATTACCAGTGAAGTTATGGACACAGCAAGGGCTTTTCTTTTCTATGCCATACTCCTAGCCAGGAGAGAAATTTGTAAAAAAAGGATGAAATGCTCGCCTCTTTTGCACGCTGACTGGCTGGCCTCGGTCTTTTCAACTTCAAAGCTAGATCTGAGAAGGATCCAGTCTGGAAGGAAAAAAGTATACTGGGACTTGTTATTAAGATGGTCAAATGTGGAGGTGTGGGCAATGCACCACTCTAACTTTTGTTTAAACTATCTCGACCATTCTGGGCTCTCAAGTCCAACTGAGCCTCTCCCTAATAATCTTTGGAATTACCAGTGAAGTTATGGACACAGCAAGGGCTTTTCTTTTCTATGCCATACTCCTAGCCAGGAGAGAAATTTGTAAAAAAAAGGATGAAATGCTCGCCTCTTTTGCACGCTGACTGGCTGGCCTCGGTCTTTTCAACTTCAAAGCTAGATCTGAGAAGGATCCAGTCTGGAAGGAAAAAAGTATACTGGGACTTGTTATTAAGATGGTCAAATGTGGAGGTGTGGGCGAACCGTTAAGAATTCAGATTATACAACTATATTTTTTGTTAACAGAAATGGGTCCCATGATTAAACCTCTCGGGATCTCTCTAGACTGAGTTGGGCATCCCTCGCTCCCTGTATTGCTAACATTAGCAGTCGCCAGTGAATACTGGACCAAATTTGACAGTGACCGTGCCCGTCAGCGGGACTGTGGCCTTTCCACCTAGCAGATGTACCAGAAGTGAGGAGAAACCCTAAACCGGTAATCGGCAATGTGTAAGGTACGGGCGGCTGGTGAGGTCACAGAGGTCAGAGGTAAATGAGGACTAAATAAAAAAATTAAAAAACTCTACAGTAAATCTTGTGTTTTGGCCCCCTAGAAGCATGAAAATCACTATAAAGATATTCATTTTAGCTCCAAACATGATGATCCACAACCGAAAGTCAGAATGAGTTGAAAGATGCAATATTTGAAAAAGGACCATTTTGGACCACTCGGAGGCATCATCGATCGTTTGATGTGAAAAATTGGACTTTCTCATTTGAACATGAATTAACTCAAAATGTTGTTTATATCCCTTCCCACAGTGAATAAACACATTTTAAGCCCTAAAAGTGAACAACTGGGCCATTTAAATTCACTTTTAACCCTACCCCAAATCTTGTGTTTTGGCACCCTAGAAGCATGAAAATCACTATAAACATGCTCATTTTAGCTCAAAACGTGATGATCCAGATCCGGAAGTCAGAATTGGTTCAAAGATGCAATATTTGAAAACGGGCCATTTTCGACCACTCGGACGCATTTCGCAAAATCCAGTGTCATCAATCGTTTGACGTAAATAATTGGACTTTCTAAATTGAACATGAATTAACTCGAAATGTTGTTTATATCACTTGCCACAGTGAATAAAGACATTTTCAGGCCTGAAAGTGAGCGATAGGGTCATTTTAATTCACTTTTAATCCTACCCCAAATTTTGTGTTTTGGCACCCTAGAAGCATGAAAATCACTATAAACATGCTTGTTTTAGCGCCAACGTGATGATCCAGATCCGAAAGTCAGAATTAGTTGAAAGATGCAATATTTGAAAACGGACCATTTTGGACCTCTCAGAGGCATTTCTTTTTTTTTTTTTATAAATCTTTTTATTTTTGTTAAACATACATCGGTTTCGATAAGCAATACAGAGGTATCAATAGAATTATACATTGCAGTGAGGTAGAGAAGGAGACTTACAGAATCATTGCGGTGCATAGGAGGGGAATGCTACGGGGTTAGGGGGTCCTCTTGCTCCGCACATCTAGGTGGCGCACAAATCTCGCCACGGTATGCATTCCAGGGATTCCATACATGGGACCACTTTTTAGGGCATCCCCTGGCCGAGTACACCGTCTTCTCTCTAAACATGCACCAATCAAGGTCTCTGCAGAGGCATTTCTTAAGGTCGCGGGCCATCGATCGTTCAACGTTAAAAATTGGACTTTCTTCCTTGAACATGAATTAACTAAAAATACTGTTTATATCACTTGCCACAGTGAATAAACACGAAATAAGGCCTCAAAGTGAGCAATTGGGTCATTTTAATTCACTTTTAACTCTACCGTAAATCTTCGGGTTTTGCCCCCTAGAAGCAAGAAAATCACTATAAACATACTCATTTTAGCTCCAAACATGATGATCCACATCCGAAAGTCAGAATGAGTTGAAAGATACAATATATGAAAACAGACCATTTTGGACCACTCGAAAGCATTTCGTAAGATCGCGGGTCATCGATCGTTTGATGTGAAAAATGGGACTTTCTCATTTGAACATGAATTAACTCAAAATTTTTATGTCCCTTCCCACAGTGAATAAACACATTTTAGGCCCTAGAAGTGAACAACTGGGCCATTTAAATTCACTTTTAACCCTACCCCAAATCTTGTGTTTTGGCACCCTAGAAGCATGAAAATCACTATAAACATGCTCGTTTTAGCACCAACGTGATGATCCACATCCGGAAGTCAGAATAAGTTCAAAGAGGCAATATTTGAAAACGGACCATTTTGGACCACTCGGACGCATTTCGCAAGATCCAGTGTAATTGATCGTTTGACGTAAAAAATTGGACTTTCTCCATTGAACATGAATCAACTCAAAATGTTGTTTATATCACTTGCCACAGTGAATAAAGACGCTTTAAGGCCTGAAAGTGAGCAATAGAGTCATTTTAATTCACTTTTAACCCTACCCCAAATCTTGTGTTTTGGCACCCTAGAAGCATGAAAATCACTATAAACATGCTCGTTTTAGCGCCAACGTGATGATCCACATCCAGAAGTCAGAATGAGTTCAAAGATGCAATATTTGAAAACGGACCATTTTGGACCACTCGGACGCATTTCGCAAGATCCAGTGTAATCGATTGTTCAACGTTAAAAATTGGACTGTCTTCCTTGAACATGAATTAACTCAAAATGCTGTTTATATCACTTGCCACAGTGAATACACACGAAATAAGGCCTCAAAGTGAGCAATTGGGTCATTTTAATTCACTTTTAACTCTACCATAAATATTGTGTTTTGGCCCCCTAGAAGCATGAAAATCATTATAAACATGCTCATTTTAGCTCCAAACATGATGATCCACATCTGAAAGTCAGAATGAGTTGAAAGATACAATATATGAAAACGGACCATTTTGGACCACTCGGAGGCATTTTGTAAGATCGCGGATCATCGATCGTTTGATGTGAAAAATGGGACTTTCTCATTTGAACATGAATTAACTTAAACTGTTGTTTATATCCCTTCCTACAGTGAATAAACACATTTTAAGCCCTAAAAGTGAACAATTGGGTCATTTTAATTCACTTTTAACCATACCGTAAATCTTGTGTTTTGGCCCCCTAGAACCATGAAAATCACTATAAACATGCTCGTTTTAGCGCCAACGTGATGATCCACATCCGGAAGTCAGAATTAGTTCAAAGATGCAATATTTGAAAACGGTAATTTTGGACCACTCGGAGCATTTCGCAAGATCCTGTGTCATCAATCATTTGACGTAAAAAATTGGACTTTCTCCATTGAACATGAATTAACTCAAAATGTTGTTTATATCACTTGCCACAGTGAATAAAGACGTTTTAAGGCCTGAAAGTGAGCAATAGGGTCATTTTTATTCACTTTTAAGCCTACCGTAAATCTTGTGTTTTGGCCACCTAGGAGCATGAAAATCACTAAAAACATGCTAATTTTAGCTCCAAACGTGATGATCCGCATCTGAAAGTCAGAATTAGTTGAAAGATGCAATATTTGAAAACAAACCATTTTGGACCACTCTGAGGCATTTCATAAGGTAGCGCGCTGGTCATCGATCGTTTGACGTAAAAATTGGACTTTCTCTTTTGAACATGAATTAACTCAAAATGTTGTTTATATCACTTGCCGGAGGGAATAAACATGTTATAAGGCCTGAAAGTGAGCAAAAGGGTCATTTTAATTCACTTTTAAGCCTACCGTACATCTTGTGTTTTGGCCACCTAGGAGCATGAAAATCACTGTAAACATGCTCATTTTAGCTGCAAACATGATGATCCGCATCTGAAAGTTAGAATTAGTTGAAAGATGTAATATTTGAAAAAGGACCATTTTGGCCCTCTCTGTGGCATATCGTAAGGTCGCGGTCATCGATCGTTTGATGTGAAAAATGTAACTTTCTCAATTGAACATGAATTAACAAAAAATTTTGTTTATAGCTCTTCCCGTAGTGAATAAACAAGTTTTACGCCCTAAAAGTGAACTACTGGTTCATATAAATTCACTTTTAACCCTACCACATATCTCGTGTTTTGGCACCCTAGAAGCATGGAAATCACTATAAACATGCTTATTTTAGCTCCAAACGTGATGATCCACATCCAAAAGTCAGAATTAGTTGAAAGATGCAATATTTGAAAATGGACCAGTTTGAACGTCTCGGAGGCATTTCTTAAGGTCGCGGGTCATCGATCGTTTGATGTGAAAAATTGGACTTTCTTCCTTGAACATGAATTAACTCAAAATGTTGTTTATATCACTTGGCACAGTGAATGAACACGTTTTAGGGCCTCAAAGTGAGCAATAGGGTCATTTTAATTCACTTTCACCCATACCGTAAATCTTATGTTTTGGCCCCCTAAAAGCATGAAAATCACTATAAACATGCTCATGTTAGCTCCAAACGTGATGATCCACTTCCGAAAGTAGGAATGAGTTGAAAGATGCAATATTTGAAAACGGACCATTTTGGACCACTCGGAGGCCTTTGGTAAGATCGCGGGTCATCGATCGTTTGACTTAAAAAGTTGGACTTTCTCCATTGAACATTAATTAGCTCAGAATGTTGTTTATATCACTTGCCACAGTGAATAAACATGTTTTAGGGTCTAAAAGTGAGCAATAGGGTCATTCAATCAATCAATCAATCACGGCATTTATAGAGCGCGCTACTCACCCGGGAGGGTCTCAAGGCGCTGGGGGAGGGGTAAGTTACTGCTCGAACAGCCAGGTCTTGAGCTGCTTCCTGAAGGAGAGATGGTCCTGGGTTCGCCGAAGGTGAGTGGGGAGGGAGTTCCAGGTCTTGGCTGCCAGGTAGGAGAAGGATCTTCCTCCGGCGGTGGTTCTGCGGATGCGTGGTACGGTGGCGAGGGCGTGGCTGGTTGATCGTAGCTGGCGTGTGGGCGTGTAGAAGGTCATGCGGTCATTGAGGTACTTTGGGCCCAGGTCGTGGAGGGCCTTGTGTGCGTGGGTGAGGAGTCTGAACGTGATTCTCTTGCTGACGGGGAGCCAGTGCAGGTCTTTCAGGTGCACGGTGATGTGGCTGTGTCGGGGGATGTCCAGGATGAGTCGTGCGGAGGCGTTCTGGATGCGCTGGAGTCTCTTTTGAAGTTTGGCTGTGGTTCCGGCGTAGAGGGTGTTCCCATAGTCCAGTCGGCTGGTGACGAGTGCCTGGGTGACGGTCTTCCTGGTTTCAGTGGGGATCCATCTGAAGATCTTGCGGAGCATGCGCAGGGTGTTGAAGCATGAAGATGAGTCATTTCAATTCACTTTTAAGCTTAAAGCAAATCTTGTGTTTTGGCTCACTAGAAGTATGAAAATCACTATAAACATGCTCATTTTAGCTCCAAACATGATGATCCACATCCAAAAGTCAGAATTAGTTGAAAGATACAATATTTGATAACCGACCATTTGGACCTTTTGCAGGCATTTCGTAAGGTCGCACGTCTATGGTCATTTGACGTGAAAAATTGGACTTTCTTGTTTAAAGATTAATTAAACAAAATGTTGCTTATATCTCTTCCCGCTGTGAATAAACACGTTTAAAGCCCTAAAAGTGAATAATTGGGTCATTTTAATTCACCTTTACACCTACCCCAAATCTTGCCTTTTGACACCCTAGAAGCATGAAAATCACTATAAACATGCTCGTTTTAGCTCCAAGCGTGATGATCAGCATCCAAAAGTCATAATTAGTTGAAAGATGCAATATTTGGAAATGAACCATTTTGGACCTCTTGGAGGCATTTCCTAAGGTCACACACGGGTCATCGATCGTTTTACATGAAAGATCAGACTTTATCGTTTGAATATGAATTAACTCCAGATATTCTTTAGATCACTTCCTGCAGTGAATAAATAGTTTTAAGGCCTCAAAGTGAGCAATTCAGTCATTTACATTCACTTTTACACCTACTCCAAGTCTTATGTTTTAACTCCCTAGAACCATGAAAATCACTATAAACATGTTAATTGTATCTCCAAATGTTATGATCCACATCCAAAAGACAGGACTAGTTGAAAGATAGAATATTTGAACACTGACCATTTTGGACCTCTAAGAGGCATTTCCTAAGGTCCAGGTCATTGAACGTTTTACATGAAAAATTGGACTTTATCGTTTGAACATGAATTAACTCCAAATATTCTTTAGATCACTTCCAGTGAATAAACACGTTTTAAGGTCTCAAAGTGATTAATTGGGTTGTTTTAATTCACTTTTCCCCCTACACCAAGGGCCACATGTACGTCCCTATTTTGCATGCGCAAACGGGTTTGCGACCCGTTTGTGCATGCAAAATACAATAAGGCCATGTACAAACCCTATTTAGCGAGTCGCAATTTTATTGTGACTCGCTAAATAGAATTTGCATCTCGCTATTAGGAAGAGGCGTTCCAAGGGCGTCCCTTCCTAATAGCGACTCGCTACCCTATATAAGAATGTTTTGCGACCGCAATTGCGGTTGCAAAAAACTCGCAATTTACCGCCCTCTTCAAGAGGGTGGTAACCCATTCGCAAACAAGAAGGGGTCCCCAGGGACCCCTTCGCCTTTGTGAATCCAGGGGAAAATATTTTTTAGGGGCAGGCAGTGGTCCCAGGGACCACTACCTGCCCTTAAAAAATGAACCGAAAACGTTTCATTTTTCTTTTTTTAAATGCATCCTGTTTTCCTTTAAGGAAAACGGGCTGCATTTAAAAAAAAAACTGCTTTATTTAAAAGCAGTCCCAGACATGGAGGTCTGCTGAGCCCAGCAGGCCACCATCCCTGGGAGGGCCAGCCATTCCCAATGGGGTCGCAAATTGCGAGTGCCTCATGAATATTCCTGAGGCATGCAATTTGCGACCCCATTGGGAATCGCAAACACTGTCTCAGACACTGTTATACATGGCATTTTGCAACTCACAAATTGCGGCTCACAATCGAGCGCAATTTGCGAGTCCCAAATTGTCATGGTCGTAATCTGGCCCCAAGTATTTTGTTTTGGCTGCCTAGAAGCATGAATATCACAATAAACATGCTAATTTTAGCTCCTAGCGTTATGATCCACATCCCAAAGTCAGAATTAGTTGAAACATGCCATATTTAAAACGGACAATTCCGGACTCATCGGAGGCATTTCCTAAGGTCGCAGGTCATCGATCGTTTTACATGAAAAATCAGACTTTATCGTTTGAAAATGAATTAACTCCAAATATTCTTTAGATCACTTTCCGCAGTGAATAATCACGTTTTAAGGCCTCAAAGTGAGCAATTGGATCATTTAAATTCACTTTTACAGCTACCCCAAGTCTTCTGTTTTGGCTCCCTAGAAGCAGGAAAAACACTAAAAACATGCTAATTTTGGGCCCTTACATGATCATCCACATCCAAAATTAAGACTTGGTTGAACGATGCAATATTTGAAAATGGACCATTTTGGACCTCTCGGAGGAATTTCCTAAGGTCGCGGGTAATCGATCGTTTTACATGAAAAATTGGACTTTATCGATTGAACATGAATTAACTCCAAATATTCTATAGATCATTTCCCGCAGTGAATAAACATGTTTTAAGGTCTCAAAGTGAGCAATTGGGTCATTTAAATTCACTTTAACCGCAAACCAAGTCTCATGTTTTGACTCCAAGAAGCAGGAAAATCAGTATAAACATGCTCATTTTAGCTCCAAACGGGATGATCAACATCCAAAAGTCATAATTAGTTGAAAGATGCAATATTTAAAAATGTACAATTTTGGACCTCTCGGAGGCATTTCCTAAGGTCTCGGGTCATCGATCGTTTTACATGAAAAATCTCGCTTTACCGATTGAACATAATTTAACCTCAAATATTCTGTAGATCACTACCCGCAGTGAATAAACATGATTTAAGGCCTCAAACTGAACAATTGAGTCATTTAAATTCACTTTTCCCCCATCCCAAGTCTTGTATTTTGGCTCCCTAGAAGCTTGAAAATCACTATACACCTGCTCATTTTAGCTCCTAACGTGCTGATCCACATAAAAAAAAGTCGGAATTAGTTGAAAGATGCAATATTTGAAAATGGACCGTGATCATAACGTAGCTCCAAACGTTATGATCCACATCCGAAAGTCAACAATAGTTGAAAGAAGCAATAATTAAAAAAACTGACCATTTTGGACCTCTCTCAGGCATTTCCTAAGGTCTCGGGTCATCAATCATTTTACCTGAAAAATCTGACTTTATCGTTTGAACATAAATTAACTCCAAATATTCTTTAGATCACTTCCTGCAGTGAATAAACACATTTTAGGGCCTTAAAGTGAGCAATTGTGTCATTTGAATTTACTTTTACTCCTACCCCAAATTTTGTGTTTTGGCTACCTAGAAGCAAGTAAATCATTATAAACATGTTCATTTTAGCTCCAAACATGATGATCCACATCCAAAATTCAATATTTGATATTTGAAAAAAGACAATTTTGGACCTCTCTGGCCTCAAAGTGAGCAATTGGGTCATTTTCATTAACTTTTCCCCTACATCAAAATGCTGTTTATATCACCTCCGGCAGTGAATAAACACTTTTTAAGTCCTCAAAGTGAGAAATTGGTACATTTTCACTCATTTTTACTCCTACCCAAAATCTTGTGTTTTGGCGATGTAGAAGCACAAAAATCAGTATATACTTGCTCATTTTAGCTCCAAAAGTGATGACCACATCCAAAAGTCAGAATTGGTTGAAAAATTCAGTATTTGAAAAAGGACCATTTTGGACCTCTCTGAAGCATTTCCTAAATTTGCGGGTCATCGACCGTTTTACATGAAAATTCTGAATTTTTCGCTTGAACATGACTTCACTCCAAATGCTGTTTATATCATTTCCCTCAGTGAATAAACACTTTTTGAGACCTCAAAGTGAGAAATTGGGTCATTTTCATTTGCTTTTACCCCTGCCCCAAATCTTGTGCTTTGGCTCTGTAGAAGCACTAAAACCACTGTAAACATGCTCATTTGAGCTGCAAAAGTGATGATCCACATCCAAAAGTCAAAATTAGCTGAAAGATGCAATGTTTGAAAAAAAGACTATTTTGGACCTAACCGAGGCCTAACTCGGTCGTTTTACATGAAAATTCAGACTTTTTCACTTGGGTCATTTTCATTTCTTTTACCCTACCCCAAATATGTGTTTTAGCTCCCTAGAAGCACAAAAAGCACTATAAAAATTTTCATTTTAGTTCCAAAAGTGATGATCCAAATCCAAAAGTCAGAATTAGTTGAAGGATGCAATATTTGAAAAAATACCATTTTGGACCTCTCGGAGGTATTACCTAAGCTCGTGAATCATCGATCGTTTTACATGAAAATTCTGAATTTTTCTCTTGAACATGACTTAATTCCTAATGTTGTTTATATCACTTGCTGCAGTGAATAAACACTTTTTAAGGCCTCAAAGTAAGCAGTTGGGTCATTTTCATTCACTTTCACGCCTACCTCAAATCTTGTGTTTTGGCTCCCTAGAAGCACAAAAATCACTATAAACATACTCATTGATAATCCACAGCCAAATTCAAAATTAGTTGAAGGATTCGATATTTGAAAAAAGACCATTTTGGACCTTGCGGAGGTATTTCCTTTGGGTCATTTTCATTCGCTTTTCCCCTACATCAAATTTTGTGTTTTGACTCCCTAGAAGCACAAAAATCCTTATAAACATTCTCAAGTGAGCTCCAAAAGCGATGACCCACATCCAAAAGTCAGAATTGGTTAAAAGATGCAATATTTGAAAAAGGACCATTTTGGACCTCTTGGAGGCATTTCCTAAGTTGGCGGGTCATCGGTCGTTTTACATAAAAATTCTGAATTTTTCGCTTGAACATGACTTCACTCCAAAAGCTGTTTATATCACTTCCCTCAGTGAATAAACATTTTTTAAGACCACAAAGTGAGCAATTAGGTTATTTTCATTCCTTTTTTCCCTCCCCAAAATATGTGTTTTAGCTCCCTAGAAGTACAAAAATCACTATAAACATGCTCATTTTAGTTCCGAAAGTGATGATCCAAATGTCAGAATTAGTTGAAAGATGCAATATTTGAAAAAATTCGATTTTGGACCTCTCTGAGGTATTTCCTAATTTCGCAGATCATCGATCATTTTACATGAAAATTCTGACTTTTTCTCTTGAACATGACTTAATTCCAAATGTTGTTTATTTCACTTCTCGCAGTGAATAAACACTTTTTAAGGCCTTAAAGTGAGCAATTGGGTCATTTTCATTCACTTTTACCCCTACCTCAAATCTAGTGTTTTGGTTCCGTAGAAGCACAAAAATCACTATAAACATGCTCAATTTAGCTCCAAAAGTGATGATCCACATCCAAAAGTCAGAATTAGTTGAAAGATGCAATATTTGAAAATGGCCAATTTTGGAACTCTAAGATGTTTTTTAAGGTTGTGGGTCATCGATAGTTTTACAGGAAAATGTAGGAAATTCTTTAGTAGAAAGGAACTCCAGTGCAGGACGTCGCCCTAAAGTTTTTTCATAGGCAATAATTCCTAAGTATGCCCCATCACGCCTTCCCCTTCCTAACGACACAGACAAGGAAATCAGTAGGTTATTTTTAGCATATACATTAGACCCTTACCTAAGACCATTAGCAGTAACGTATTCTCCATGTGGACTTAATAGCCCTCTTAATATAAATGTATTTCTATTTTCTCCTCAACACCCATAGGTATATGTCTCACAATGACAGAGCACAAAGAAAAGAATGCATACATTTCTGTAAAAAGCAATGCTGACTTGGTGTTGTTACCATTTATCTTTCCAACTCATCAACAATGCCAGGCACATATTAAAAATGTGACAAGGCATATGAGATTTGTGGTCATTCCTTGTTTTATTAGGACTCTGAAGCGGCTTCCTGACTGCTTGAGGGCTCTATCTTAACAACAAATGTAATAAATAAGTTCACACATATTAATGTGGAAACGAAGGTCTGATGTCATTTTCACCTCTTCAAAGTCTTATATTTTTCTTTCCACACTTAAAGGAATAATTGAACTTATTCAAATTGAAAATATGTTCAAGCAAACAGCAAGCACATTTGAAACGTGTATTTTTCACTATTGCTGAATAAATAAAGTGTGAAGCCTGTATGCTTTGTTAAAGAAGTTAATGGTTTGTGTGTTAAGAGTGAGTGAAGGCTGCAGATCACAGCTATATGTGTCTCTCTCATACGTCTCCCAGCTATGCTAACCGGTTGTATCTGTTATATGAGATACAGAGTCTGGCAATGAAGTGGCAATTAAACAGTTTCCTTGGACGTAAGGATTTTGCCCCTTACCACCTCACTTACCTCCATTTGCACTAGGCAAATGTCTGAGTGTGCCAGGTCACAGGGCTTGCTTGTTTCCATCTGGAGGTGTCTAACCTGGCACTTTGGGCTGAGCTGTTCCCAATACCGCAGGACCAGGACTGCTTTGAATATGGCTGGTGTCTTCCAGATTAGCACAGAGTGGGAAAAACGATGGGCTTGAATGCGGCCCCAGGTGATCTTTACTGTCTGACTGACGTTAATTCAAGTATTGTATTTCCATTTATATAGTGCTTCCTACCCCTGACGAGGCATCGAAGCACTTTTTCGGCGAGTAGCACCCTACTCCAGAACCCAAAAAGGATTAGTGGTGAATTAGCATAGGGAGATATAAAATTAATTTGAGCAGTGGACATGCAAATTTGTTATTTGGATAGGAAAAGTATAGTGGAGGGACAGAATATGGAAGGATTTGCATCTATATAGCGCTTGCTACCCCTGATGAGGTGTTGAATCGCTTTTTAGCGGGTAGCACACTGTGGTGTCTTCTGCACATGTAAAATGAAAATCATACACGGAGTTGAAGTCAGGTCCGGTTTATTCACCTCAGCCATCAGGAGCTTCCCAGTAACTGACAACCAAGGAATCTTCACAGTAGAATTCTAAATGGAACTACAAGGTAAGACGCTGCATGGAACTGAGCATGACGTCACACATCTTCCCTCTTTACAATAAATAATATGTTTAACAAAACCAAGGAAAAGAGAAAAGAAAGAAAAAAAACATAGTCCTTAATATGTAAGAGTAATTAACAAACATAGTCCTTCATATACAAAGGTAACCTACGGATCCTCTGACTCCTCTCTCTGACATTAAAGGGCAAGGAATGTGAACCCATCAGAGAGGAATCGGCATTAATTGACGAGGAAGAAGAGCAAGTGAGATCCCTAGGACTAGAGGATGAACCCAAATTAGAATTGACCAACACCACCCGGCTCTTATTCCAAATTCTGCCATCATCAGTCTTCACAGCATTCTTGAAAATTTTGACAACTTTTCTGACTTTAGTGTACTTTGACCAGGGTTGACAACCTACAGGTGCCTTAATCTTCACATGATCACCAACATTCACATCATTAGATTGGGCACATTTCTTAACATCAAAATACAGTTTCCTTGTCAACTGTTTATCAAGTTCTTTTTGTCTCCAATCACCTAGTTGATTATCTTTCAACCCCTTATTCAAACTCATCCATCCTGTGATAAGTAAAAAACAAAATGCAGAATGTGACACAGCCACCATTTTTCTTGACAAGTCCGGGAGCACCTACTATTAAGTGGCAAAAGTGGGAAAAAAAATTTGTGAACTATGCAAGAGTTTGTGGGACAAACTTAAGTGCGGAGCGAAAACATTCATTACTTCTTCACTGTCTTGGTGGAGAAGGTCAGGAAGTTCTTGAACATTTACCAGAGCTTAGTGCTGCCGATCAGAGGACTTTGAACGAATATGAGATTTGTATTCTTCAACTGGATCGACACTATCTTCCTCGTTTAAGTACTATTATGGAGAGGTATCATTTTGGTTTGCGTGAACAAAAGAAGGATGAGTCTGTAGAAGAATTTGTCACAGGATTAAGAAAGCTTGCTGCCTCATGCAAATTCGGTGGTGCAGTGGAGGAAAGAATTAGAGATCAGTTTGTATTAAAATGTGCTCATGATAAAATTAGAGAAGAACTGTGGTTGAAGGATGAGCCTCCCTTAGATGAGGTTTTGGCTATTGCTAAGAGAGTAGAACACATGATGAAATGTGTTGATGAGTTAAGCTCTGTAAAAAACAAGTCTAATTCTATGAGTAATAGTGTTGAAGTAGTGTGTCAAGTTAAAAATAAAACTTCAAATGAGGGAGACAGGGATGGAGACAAATCTTCTCATGTTGCTGAAGGTGTCTCTTCACTAGACAATAGGTCTGTCTGTTTTAGATGTGGGAGAACAGGTCACAGAGCGAATGCTTCATTCTGCCCAGCTTTACATTTCAGTTGCAAATCGTGTGGGAGGAAGGGTCATTTTGCCAAGTGTTGCAAAAGCAAGGTAACAAGGAAGGAACAGTCTCATAACAAGGTACAACCACAGGTAAAAGAGATTATGTATCAGGTAGATGATAATAAAACAAAACATCCCTCCCATGTTGTCACCATTGAAGGTGTTGAACTAGAAATGAAGTTTGATTCCTGCTCGCATCTCACTGTGATTTCCAAAGACATTTATGATACACATTTTAGAGAAAAGGTTACACTTCTAAAAAATGATGTTTCTCCTGTTGGTTACGGTGGTCTGCCAATAAACATACTTGGATATTTTTTAGCATGTATCGAAGTGAGTGGACGTTTGACTGCTGGTAAAGTTTATGTGGCCAGAAAAGGGGATGCACTTTTAGGATGGCCTCATCAACGTATGCTAGGTGTTTCCCTCAACCCGAATGCTGTCCCCCAAGTCCAAGTTCAGGTGGTGGATGATTCTGTTGCAAATTTGGCAGAACGTTTCGCTGATGTTTTTGAAGACAGGATCCTCGTCGCCAAATAAATGTGGTGTCTTCTGCACATGTAAAATGAAAATCATACACGGAGTTGAAGTCAGGTCCGGTTTATTCACCTCAGCCATCAGGAGCTTCCCAGTAACTGACAACCAAGGAATCTTCACAGTAGAATTCTAAATGGAACTACAAGGTAAGACGCTGCATGGAACTGAGCATGACATCACACACACTACTCCAGAATCCAAACTGGATTAGTGGGGAATTAGTATAGGGAAATATGAAATTCATTTAAGCGAAATCACATTGTTTTTAGTTATGGGCACACCCTGCACCTGTGTTTGTATCGTAAAAAAGTGAGGGCTTGTATGACATGTAATTGAAAAAGCATACTGTAAAAATCCTCCTAGGTCTTTCTGCAGCATTCAAAGCTTTCAACAATATCAACCCAATACTCCTTAGTTCTCAATAGCACTACACTGGACTGGTTTTCAGACAACCACTCAAATCTTTTTTTCCCTTTTTACTGTGCTCCTGACCATACACACATTTACCCTTACGAGTGTCTTCCTCTCTTTTCCCAATGGACCACCTCCTGCATTGACTTAATCTACTCCTTCTGCTTCTCCTATACCCTCTGTGTGGTCATTTATCTTTTCAGTATTGCACTAACCACTTCCAATAGGGTTACCACCTGCTCTGGTTTATAAGGGATAGAGCACATAATTCTGCCCCAGTTAGAACGTGCAAAAAAACTCTCAGCTTATGTTTTCACTGGTCATTTTATGGTGATTTGAAGAACAATGAAAAACAGGGCATACAAGTTGTGCATTCAAGATTTTCCGCATCTTAGTCTATAGGAGGGGGTCATTCTGGGGGAATGAGAAAGTATGGAAATTAGCAAGTGTCTCTATGCTTTGCCTGGAGTTACCAGCAGCCTAAATCTGCAGTCTATCACTTTCAATTGCTTTCACTGAATTACAGTGTCTTTTAAGCTTGTTTGTTACAATCAGTCGCGGTTCCTGAGCTGACAAGCTACTTTCACTTGCAAAAATGTAGGTTCACTTGCTCAAAAAGCCTACCTTCCAAACGATGACTGTCATGGGGATGAATTTCAGCCAACATGACTAGCCCTGTTTCGACTTGTAATTTAACTTTTTCCATTATAATATACTGTTTTTGCTTACATATTGAATGGCCCTTTACCTTGAGGCAGAGGAAGCGCAAAGACCACATGCTGGCCTCTGTCACCTGCTGCACCCTGGCTAAATCACCGAGTCACTGTCAAGAAGTATACATGTCGCGAGGGGGCTGGGACGCACACGTATTCAGCTATTTCCCAATGAGGTAAGCAGGTTAATTCATCTGCTCCTGCAACTGCCAGTGAATGGACCGGAGAGCCCTGAGTCTTCCAAGCTCCACATATGTTCCAGGAGGACTGGGGCTGTTGGCTCGTGCCATTTCTGGTCTCCTGCTGCCCATCCACACTTCTGAACTGTTGACACAAAGAAATGCTCTGGGATCCCCAGTGCCACATCCCTAGACCGCACAGCTAAAGGCAAGCAGGAAGCAGGGTACAACTTGATCCCCCATCAAACCATTGCAACAAGGGCTCAAACAACCCACCACATACAGTGTTCCACATCACTACATCCCTAAGCACATTACACCACTCAACTCGCAACAGCACAGCAAATTATCAGATGCATTACACCTGACACAAGCCTATCAAACCCCTGAACATACCTTTCCAAATTCACCACATTACAAAGACTATCCTTACAATACATCTCATCAGTAACTGTTCAGAGTCGCACAACATCCTCACCCCACCACTAAACACTGCCACCACACAATTCACTGATCACTCTCTTCACAATACGAGGTACAAACCTGTCTATGTGGAGCATTAGCATCTATTAGACCATTTCACTACAACCAACATTAACATCTTTCACCCAAATAACACTAGCTGCAGAAGAGAATCCTCTGCTTCAAACTGCCACTTCAACTGACCCTTTCATATAAAAAGAAACAAATTGGAAAAACCCTTTTCTCTGCACAGGCAGCAAATCTTTAGATCTCTCCTCCAGTAGGGGTTATAAACACCCAAAGAGACCTGAAGTTTAGAAAGGCAATGCAAACCTGGCTGTTTCCATACTGTTGAAGATGTGTCGGACTATTAGAAGGCAGAATCACTGAGAAAGATAAAGAATGATATAGAACTCATAATACTCAAACTAATATCACCTGATGCCGAACCTGTCCTAGGTCACCTTCTTTCTACTTCACTCATACATGCAGCAACAAAATACCATCATGTTGTCATCAATACAGGTACCACAAATGGTCCTATGAGGAAGAATGTCTACTGTATAGAAGAAAAAAAAACCTTCTGTTGAAGTACTTGACAGGACTCGATCTCTTATCTTTTACCAATTTGGGCAAATCATATACAGTTATGTCTGATGCTGGTTCACAAAACTGTTAAGTTTGCATCGTCAGGGTTCTAAGCAAGTGTCCTGAGGTTTGAGATATTTTCTTGGTGCAGAGGACAGAGTACAGAAAGGTGATTTTTCAAAGCACTGGAAGGAGTTTGGGCAATATCTTCATTCACATCAATCAATCAGGGAATTGTAAGCGCGCTACTCACCCGTGAGGGTCTCAAGGTGCTGGGGGGAGGGGGGTCCGCAGATCTGTTTAGCCGAAGAGCCAGGTCTTGAGGGTCTTCCTGAAGGTGTTCAGGGAGGGGGCGCGTCTGATGTCTGCCGGTAGCTCGTTCCAGGTCTTGGCTGCAATGTGAGAGAAGGATCTTCCGCCTGCTCTGGCTCTGTGGATGCGCGGGGTTTTGGCCAGTGCGAGGTTGGAAGATCGGAGGTTTCTTTTGGGTACGTGGAAGTTGATTCGGTCGTTGAGGTATTTGTGTCCGTTGTTGTGTAGGCATTTGTAGGCGTGAGTGAGGATTTTGAAAGTGACTCTTTTCTCCACGGGGAGCAGGTGGAGACTTTGTAGGTGTTGGCTGATGTGTTTGTGTCGGGGGATGCCGAGGACGAGTCTGGCGGCGGTGTTCTGTACTGTCTGGAGTTTGCGGAGTAGGGACTTGTTGATGCCGGCGTAGAGTGCGTTTCCATAGTCCAGTCTGCTGGTGATGAGTGCGTGGGTGACTGTCTTCCTTGACTCAGGGGGGATCCACTTGAAGGTCTTGCGGAGGATGCGGAGGGTGTTGAAGCAGCTGGAAGTGACGGCGTTGACCTGTCGGTTCATGGAGAGTGACGAGTCGAGTACGATGCCGAGGGTCTTGGCGTGGTCTGAGGGGGTAGGTGGGCTTCCAAGGGCGGTCGGCCACCAGGTGCTGTCCCATGCAGAAGGGGTGGTACCGAGGACGAGAGCTTCTGTCTTCTCTGCATTGAGCTTCAGGCAGCTGTTGGTCATCCAGACTGCGACGTCTTGCATTCCTTTCTGGAAGTTGGGTTTGGCAGTGGTGGGGTCTTTGGTGAGGGAGAGGATGAGCTGGGTGTCGTCGGCGTAGGATACGATGTTGAGGCCGTGTTGTCGGACGATGGCTGCGAGGGGGCCATGTAAATGTTGAAGAGGGTGGGGCTCAGTGGTGAACCCTGTGGGACTCCGCAGGTGATTTTCGTGGGGTCGGAGAGGAAGGGTGGGAGTCTGATCCTTTGGCTTCTTCCGGTGAGGAATGATCGGATCCAGTCCAGGGCTGTTCCTTGTATGCCTGCGTCGTGTAGTCTGACGACTAGTGTGCGATGGGAGACGGTGTCGAAGGCCGCTGATAGGTCGAGTAGGATGAGGGCTGCGGAGTGGCCTTGGTCCAGGAGGGTGCGTATGTCGTCTGTGGCGGCGAGTAGGGCGGTCTCTGTGCTGTGGTTGCTTCGGAATCCGGATTGGGACGGGTCGAGGACGGCGTTCTCTTCAATGAATCGTGTCAGTTTCCTGTTGACTGTTTTCTCTGCAACTTTGGCTGTGAAGGGGAGGAGCGAGATGGGCCAATAGTTCTTGAGGTCGGTGGGGTCAGCTGTGGGCTTCTTGAGCAGGGGTCTGACTTTTGCGCGCTTCCAGTCGTCTGGGAAGGTGCCTCTTTTGAAGGTGGTGTTGATGGTGCGTTGTAGTTTGGGTGCGATGGCGGCCACGACTCTGTGGTAGATGTGAGGGGGGCAGGGGTCGGTGGGGGGCCCCCCCCGAGTGGATGCTTTTCATGGTCGAGGCGGTGTCTTCGGCCGTGATCGGTGTCCAGTTGGACATGGTGGGCTGGCTGGTGTTTCTGGGGGTGGGGGGCCGTCTGTGGCGCCTGGTGGATGGTCGATGAAGTTGTCGTAGAGGTTTTTGATCTTGAGGTGGAAATAGGTTCCAAGCTTGTCGCAGAGGTCTTGGGATGGGGTGATGTCTGTGGCTTCGCTGCGTGGGTTGGTGAATTCTTGAATGACACTGAAAAGTTCCTTGGAGTTGGTGGAGTTGGCCAGGATTTTGTTGTGGATGAAGTTCCTTTTGGTGGCTCTGATCTGGTTGTGGTAGTCCGTCATGGCGTCCTTGTAGGTGGTGTGGTTTTCGGTTGTCTTGGTGTTTCTCCAGTTCTTCTCCAGGCGTCTGCAGGTGCGTCTGGCTTCTTGGAGAGCGGTTGTGAACCAGGCGGCTTTCCTGGGGCGTTGTCTGTCGGGGTTGCGCAGAGGGCGAGCTCATCTGCGCAGTTGGAGATCCAGGTGTGGAGTTCTCTGGCTGCGTCGTTTGCGCTGTTTGCGTCGGGTGCCCAGGTGTGGTTGTCTCGGCTGAGGGTGGAGTTAAGTTGCTCGTCGGTAACCTTGCTCCAGTTCCTTCGTGGTGGGCGTGGGGCTGGTTTGGGTGCCTTGGGTTTGTTGATGGCGAAGTGTACGCAGTGGTGGTCGGTCCATGGCGGCTGCCTTTTGTGGCTGGAATGGACGCTGTTTCCTGCCGCGAAGATGGGGTCGAGGGTGTGTCCTGCTCTGTGGGTCGGTGTGTTGACGAGTTGTTTAAGTCCAATGCGGGCGAGGTTGTCACGAAGGATAGTGGAGTTGGGGTCACTGGGGTTGTCGAGGTGGAAGTTCAGGTCTCCAATGAGTATGTAGTTTGTTGAGTCGATCGCGTGGGGTGCGATGAAGTCAGTGATGGTGGTGGCAAAGGGTGTTCAGGGGCCGGGGGTCTGTAGACCAGGGTTCCTCGGAGTGTGGCTTTGGGGGTGGTCTGGATCTTGAAGTGCAGGTGTTCGGCGGAGGGGAAGGTTTCGCTGGAGGTGTTGAGGCGGAGGGTGCTCTTGTGGGCGATGGCGAGGCGCCCTCCTGGGTGGTTGGGGCGGTCTTTCCTCTGGATCTTGTATCCGTCTGGGATGGCGGTGCTGATGTCGGGGGCGGAGGATGCATTGGTCCAGGTCTCTGTGAAGAAGGCGATGTCGGGCGAAAGAGAGTCGAGTAGGTTCCAGATTACCATGGCGTGTTTGTGCACGGAGCGTACGTTGAGGAGGATGCATTTTAGGGTGTCGCCGGTGCTGGCGTCGGCGGTGTTGGAGGCCGGGGTGGCGGTGAGGGTCTGGCGGCAGTGGAGGCAGGAGAACTGGCCGTGGGTCGTGTTCGGCGAGGCCTGTTGGCATTCTCTAAGTCTTCTAGGGTTAAGTGCGAGGAGGGTGGTGGTGTCGTAGCGATGGGTAGTGGGAGGTCCAGGGTTCCTGGCGCTGGCCGCGGACGGGCGCAGACGGGCTTGCCTTTGGCGCGACCGCGCAGCGGCTGCCATTAAGTAGGGGAGGTGGGAGGGAGGAGAGGCTTGGAGGCGGGAGCAGGGGAATTCCGGGGGGAAATTCCGAAGGGGAAATTCCAGGGGGGAATTCCGGGGGGGAAGGGCCGCAGGGGCAGCAGCGGCGAAAGGCAAAAGGAACAGGTAGGCACGAGAAAATAAAAACAGTGGTGGAATTAGAGCAAGGCACAGATGGGCACAATAACAGTGGCACAACAGGGAAAAAAATTAAGAAAAAAGCGGCTGAGAAGGTTACGGTGGTTGGAGGCAGTCTGGTCCAGTTGGAGCGGGCAGCAGCCTCGAACCTCCCAAGGAGGAGGTCGGGGTCTGGAGGCAAGAGACGGCACAGCGGAGCAGTGGGGAGAGAGTGGACCTAGACATTCATGCAGTATATGGTTTCTCAAAAACAAGATACCAGTCTACCAATGCGGGAGTTTCAACGGACTGATCAAAGGAATGATTCATCATACAATGAAGAGTGAAAATTTGTCAGCATCCGGTCTGTTACTTACTATAAAGACAGATTATGAAAATGGTTGAGGAACACACATCTCCTTCCCTTCCAACTCCGAATGAGGCTACACAGGACAGTCTCTATAAAGATGACCTTTCACACCACAAAATAGACAAAGATCAATAGTACATTGGTGATAATGTTCTATGACATTAAGCAGAGCTCTCACAACTCCCAGGTGCATTGGATTAGGTCTTTGATTTCTAGGAAAGGAGGGATAGGTTGTGGAAGGGTGGGCTTCCGAAAGGATAGGAGAAATGTGGTAGGTCATCTCTTACAAGAGCATTTTCATGTCTTTTTGCTTTTCTTCTAACAAACAACTAGCATTGATCGTGTTTCCAGAGAAACCAACTCCTGAAAAGATGCTGGCCTGGAAACTCGTACCAGCTTATCCTTCAGGTCAGTACCGAATATGGTGAATAGTCACTTCAGATCATGCAGGCTCAGCAGCTGCAATCTTAAATGTGGAAATGTAGCTTGTACATACAAATGTCTTTGATAAAATTCTAGTAACTCCTCCTGGACAAAATACTGCTGATTCGGAGAAGTAAAAATTTATTCTCTAGTTCAGAAAACGAACTATTGTTATCTGGAAGGGGACTTGAGGCAGAAATCTGGGTGTTTAGCCCTTACTAGAGAGCTTCTCTTCAAAATACTGATCAGAAGCTCTTTAGCTCATGACGTAGCAAACCTGTGTTTGAAAGGAAACAGATCTCATCTCGACAGGAATCAATCAATTTATTCAGTTTTGTCTGAATCTCCTGATTCAGAAGTCCCAGAGTCAATAATGGAGGATTCAAGGATACAGTTTCATAAGCAGCAAAGGCTAAGAGTAGCGCTATGTGTTGTCTTGTAGTCAATGTCTGTACACTGGTGAATAAGACATTTATAGCAGCTGATATTCAATAATTTCATAGTCAAACGGGCACTCAGCGTAGCCTCTCAATGTGTTATGGACCAGTAAAGTGAGTTCATGTACTTCTTGTGATGAAGATAAGGCAACTGCTTTGTTCCACCTGCTTGTATCACGGATGGCTCACAAAGACACAGAAATAGCATAAAGAAATCCAAGTAGGTCGCCACAGAGGGAACCCGGGCAAGAGCCAGAAAATAACTATCAGCAATCCAAATCTGCAGGAGCATACAAGTATCTGAGGAAAATAAAGAGTCATAAGCAAAGAAACAGTAGCGAAGAACTGCCTGCGGAGTAACAAACAGTTGAACAGAAAAAAGTGCTGATAAAATGTAGTGAAGCCAACCTAAGGACTTTTTATAGCACAATTCCCTTTATTGATCTGGTAGGGAAAATGTGTGTTGCCATGGGATTGACAACAAAAGGGAGGTGACCCAATCTTAACTTGCCAAGTTCTTTAGTGATGCCCCCTGCATTATCTCACTGAGGAGTGCCATGCTGCCCTATGAAAATTTTCATGACACCCATCATAGGTAAAGCAAACTCAGGACAAGCAGTTTGGGAGGTGTCACCGCTAGGACAGTGCATAACAGTGGACAAAAGACCAGGCACCCATTCCACAGGCCACTAAGTGAAGTAAGGCATGAGGCAGTGCAGAAAAGGATATGCATGCCTGGAGCCCCATGATCACTGGCAGGTCTTGACAGGGGTTGAGGACATTACTGAGGGAATGGGCATTCTCCCCTGTTGGGTTCCAGACATGTTTTTCAAGGTTCAGTTAAAGTGTTTTGACTCACCTTTTTATGTCTCACCTACAGACATCTCTTATGGCGCATACAAAAAACTTACAGTGAGCTTAGAGTCCGCCCATTGCTTACTATTGGTTGCCTTTCTTGTCACTCTCCTATACTTGCTTCTTCATCAATAGCTTTCCTTCTTCTTGTTTGCCCTTTCTCCAGAGCATGGCTTCTTTACTATCCCTTTAATTGGAGTGCTTGTATTTTTTTCACTGCTCAAATTTAGGGAACTATTATTTTCTTTAAGGACTCCTTGGGAGTGCTTGCGTTTTCCTTGTCCTCTATTGTGCGTCTTTCTGTGTGCTTTGTGTGGCTCCCTCCTCCATCACTCACTGTTGTTTATTCCCCTACCACCCACTCCCCATTGCTTCTTCCCACTAACCCCTCTCACTCACTCCTCCACTGCTCTCGTGCGGTCTTCAAAATATTTGATTTTACATTTTTTTAGAGGGTTCAGCAGTTTCCAAATTTTGTTGAACCTCTACGCATTCAAATATGCACTTCTGCACAAGTGTTTTTTTTCCCCTAATTGACTGCTCCAAGAGGCACCTACTATCCTGGACTGGAAATAAAAATGCTGCCATTGTCATTCAGTAGGTGCCTGCATGCCTGATGACTCATGAATGTGTCTACTGAATGACATTGGCACCACCAGTACCGTAAGCTTACATGCTCATGCATGCATCAACACTCCTTTTGCTATTTAGGTCGAGCCTAGAGTCAGGACACATGCGCTGCTCTGTTAGGCATGCTGTAATCCCTCTGTAGGTTTTGAACACAACCACCGGTTTTTCATTGGTTGCTTGGTTTGCCTTCACAAATTCCATTGCTTTCGTTGGTGAATAGTATACATTTGTCCCGCCCTGTGGCTGTTTTGTTACCATCCTGACAACTGTCCCTGCTACATGAATCCTTTCATTATTAGCCATATGTTTGGTTTGTGTGCACTACTTTTTCTTTCGCCTTCTCCTTGCTGCTCACCGGCACACAGCGCCGCTTCCAGTTTACTTAATCTCCCCAGGCCTCCACCCCAACAACACCTCCTGCCCCTCGCAGTTTTTTTTTGTTAATGTCGCGCACACAAAACTCTGGTAGCTCGTCTTTCTTAATTTACTAATGCTGCCTCTTCTAATTTGGTATTTACAGGGAGCAAACACAGCTATTTATAGATTTGTTTCATGTTTTTAACTGACTGTACAAGGCTGAAACACAGCTATTTATAGACTCGTTTCATGTTTTTAACTGACTGTGCCACCCGTGATCTTTTGTTCAGTCTTTTACACTTTATTAGTTTTCCCTTCAGTTAGCTACAGGCAGTTTTTTGAATTCTGTTTAAAAATGCCTGTTCTCTGTTCTATAATTTTAATTAAAATTCACTGTTTTATGGCCATTTCAACACAGACAGTTAATGGAGACTTACTCGTATGGCTTTCAGTGTTTTATTTTTTCATTTTCATTTAGATAGATATGCCCCTTTAACATCTCACGTATGCAGAGTTTGTTTATTTACTTGCAATAGGTTTTCCATTTTCATGGTATGTGATCACGTGGACCACGTTTACAAGGGAGATGTGATTTGGCATTCAAATTTTTACTTTCCTAAAAGGAGGTACAAGCTTACAGCACGCCATCACGGACAATTAGTGATTTTGGGATAAATATATCTTTGTCATGCGCCAATTACATGGCGTGTGATCTCATAGCTTGAGAGTTTGTCATAATTGTTCATTCACACTCAAAGCGTGTTAGGCTGTGACCTTTTAAATTCATACAAGGAATATTATTAGCATTTTCTTTATCGCTGTTTTGAACTCTTTTTTCATTAAGTATAGGACACATTCACACCTTATACTGACAGTTCCTGTATTTCTTGAGTTCTATTATTCCATTCTCCTGTGGCTATATACATATATATAATTTTTTTTTTTTTTTTAAACAATCAATAATAAGCATAGCCCTCAAGGGAAGAGACCGCATCATTTTCTTTGTTTACATCATATGCTCAATTTTCTTAGCCTAACCATCTTTCATGTGCAGGTCACTATTAATATTTGGAATAAGTGCACATTAAGGAAGTAGGGAAGCGACTTCTCTTTTCAGAACATACGTTCTTCTATGCTCCCCTCCTCAATTTAAAAAATATATATATCACTTGCTCACAGAGCACATCCACATATTTTGAAATTCTGTGAAATTTGCAATGGTAAACAGTTAATGTGCTGCATGGCAAAACACTTACAAGGTCCCAAAGGCGAGACCTATTGGCTATGCCAATGCTTATTTTCTTTCTTACTGATCAATGACAGCTTGTTTTTAAAAACTTGCTTAGGCTAAATACACAAAAACTGCACATCGGGTTATGGTTACACTATTACTGTCTGCACTTGCTGTTGTGTTCCAGTGATTATATTTCAAAGCAGGTATGTTTGCAGTGATTATACTATGAATAAATATATAGCTGTAATCTTCTACTTACAGGATGCTATATTTGTACAGCATCTGTTAGAACACCACGGAGCACAGTGGCGATAAGAACGAGGTGGTGGTAGCAAAATCAAATGACAATTTGGATATGTAATTACATCTAGACACTATGTAAACCAAATAGGTGTTCAGTAAGAACACAGGACATGTTGCATACAGCATCTGGGCCCTTCGTCCCGCCACCGCTCAGAGACAAATTTGTGTTTTTTCCTAGCGCCCATAGCCACCTGAAATGCCTCTGGGGTAATTTTAAGAAGTGGATTTTGGTCTTGCGTAAAAATGAAGTTTAATAGCACAGCTAAGTAAAGCCCCCTTCTGCCATGCATGTTAATCTGATCAGTTAAACTGTTATGTGAGGCGCCACCCACAATTCAGCCAACCTCAGAAGATTGGATGCATCATCACTTCAGTAAGCCAAGGCACACTCAAAAACACATAGTTAGGTAAAGACGAACTGTTCTTCCCACCCATTGCCATTTGCACTCCGATGAAGGAAATGCGTTTCGTTACTTTCTGCCTTTGTAATGCAACTGCTTTCAGATCCTTTATAAGTCTACATGGTGTCAGTCTCTGCAGTGATTTGATGTGCTTTGGCCGATGCCTTTTGTGTTAGCACAAATGTTTTTCTCTTTTACTCCAGTGATGACAAACTTTTTTTCATGATAGTACACCTCACCCAGTGCCGTCTTGCCATTGAAGTGATGTCATTTCATAAGAAGCATTAAGTAGTTTTTTCGATAGCGCCTACAAGTACTTTAGCATATTGTCATGTAGTTCCTACTAATCCGTAGGATTTGCACATTTGTTTGGACAAGATGAACTAGGGGCTTGGTGCCAAGACTGATTCTGGACACCCCCCCACAGGATATGTTGGCCTATAGAACAGATAGCTCACAGTGCCATTGTAAGCCCCCCCCCTAACCTTACCAGGGAGCGAATGGTTTCTGGCAACCACTAAACATCACAACCCTGATCCTTCAGGGATTGTGGAAACAGTACAGAGCCTTTCACTCAATCACTCGTGCTGACTTATTCTCAGAGAAGTATACAAAGAATATACTGTGGGAAGTTTAATAGGTTTATTGAACCAATGTTATTCTTGTATAAAATATGTGAGCTGCAATAATCAATAGACAGAAGCAGATGAAAGTGATTACAAGCACCAAAAGAGTAAATAGTATAGTTCTACCATGGTGCTAAAGCAGTGTATATATGCAGGCATATAAAACAAGGCAGTACTCGAGCGTACTTCCTACTTTGCAAACCTTACTCTGAGTGTACCTAGAACGTATATAGGTGTAGAGCCAAGAATCCCAGCCAACTCCATTACCTGGTGAGAGAGAATGAAGGAGCCCATCTTGGTCATGAACTGGAGATCCCTCACGGAGATGTCAGACCGCTGCGTGGTGAAGTATCAGCATGCAGGGACCATCAGTGTCAGCTGAAGTGCCTCCTCTGCTAATCTATCAGGATGCTCATTATTTATAATAGAAAGCAGCCTTGCGATGTACGCGTAGATTAGCGATGTTATGGATATGTAGATAGCCCTGTCGCCCATAGATGAAGATAGGATGACGTTTGTACATAGTGATTAAAGAGGCCTAGTACATGATGTTCGAGACATCGTGATGTTGTACGAAGCTAGATGTGTAAACAAAATAGTTTCGGAGAAACTAATCCAACATTGTCGTGCATGCAAATGTGTGCAAAGGTTCACAGCCAAAATGGTTTTGTGAGGACAATGTAAGGAATAAGCTGCCTTGCTACATTGTCTTAACCCCGGAATATAACAATATGAAAACATTGTAGATCATTATATGCCAAATCAAACAGGGATGTGATCAGTGAATGGTTTGGATTCAATTTTGGCATGAAAATGTGATACTCCGTTTGAAAATTGGAAGCTTAACTATTTTCTTGAGCGAAACAATTTTTTCCATTTAAAGACATGTTTTTTGTTGGGGTAATTCCTTTCTTAGTAGCAACTGATACATGTCTACATTGCCACACAGATTTGCATTTTTTACCTCGAAGTAGATTCATCCAGTGTTTACTACCGAAGGTTTGCCCTTGTGACCCAGACCACCCTCTTTGGTTCAGAGCTCCATTCTAGAAGAGATTGATTCAACATACTTGTTACTCATGTGACATTATGTACTTTTTAGACCTTGCCTCCAGACAGCTCTTGCTTATCAGTTGTCAAAGCGCCTATTGTGTACAGTATCATTACTTAGGGTGGGCTTTGAATCAGACGATGCTTTATGATTTGTTGACCATCTTATTTGCTTGCTTCTTTACTTCCTCCCCTTGAGTATAGCTGTTTTACAGTGTTTCAGATTGGATTTTATATGCTTCCACTGCTTACATTCGGGGAAGTACTTTTTTTTTCATCATTTGTGCTTTCTCATTACATCCCCACACCAAGCTCTCTCTCTGGGCTGCTCTGCCAACCCGTTCGGTCACCGACCACTCCGCATAACTGCCTACTTTTTTTCGTTCTTCTAATTTCTACCCTTTCCCATCTCATCAATCAATCAATCAAACGGGATTTGTATAGCACGGCTAATCACCCACAAGGGTATCCAGGTGCTGGGCTCCCGCTGCTTAAGGGGGGAATCAATCAAACATCCAGGTCTTGAGTCCCTTTCTGAAATCCAGGAGGGTGAGGTTCGTAGGTCCAGGGGAAGGTTGTTCCGGGACTTGGCGATGAGGTATGATAAGGAGCGTCCTCCATTGCTGCCACGGCAGATGCAGGGAATGTGCACAAGGAAAGTGGAGCAGAGGTGTCTGGAGGGTTGGTGGAAGTTTAGGCAGTGGCTTTGTAATGTTAATGTTGTTGTTAATGTTATTCAGACTTATAAAGCGCACTATCACCCCACGGGTATCCTGGCGCTTTGTAAGTGTGTCAGCATCTTGAATTGGCATCTTTTGTGAATGGGGAGCCAGTGGTGCTTTTTAGGTGGGGGGAGGGGAGGGTGATGTGGTCCGTTGGGGGGGCGGGGGGGGGGTCAAGGAGGAGTCAGGCGGCTGTGTTCTGTATGGTCTAGAGTCTCTTCCGGAGTTGGGTGGTGATCCCAGCGTAGAGTGCGTAGCTGTAGTCCAGCCGACTGGTGACGGTTTACCTGGTGTTGATGAGGAGCCATTTGAAGATCTTACAGAGAATGTGAAGCGTGTGGAAGCAGGCAGAGGAGACCATGTTGATCTAACTTTTCATGGTGTTTGCTGTTGAAGATGATGGCAAGGTTGCGGGCGTGGTCGGTGGGTGTGGGTCCTAGTTCGGCAGATCACCAGGAGTCGTTCCACAGGGATGAGTTGTTCCCAAAGATCAGCACTTCCAGTCTGGACTGTGTTGAGCTTTAGGCAGTTGGTTTTCATCCAGTCAGCAATGCTCAGTTGTGGAAGTTGGTTCTGGTGGTGGAGGGGTCTTCTGAGAGCGAGAGGATGAGCTGGGCGTCATCTGCATAGGAAATTATGTTGAGGTAGTGGGTCATCTCATCCAGCTCCTCCGTTGATTCCCTGCCCAGCGTTGTGTTGCTCAGCACCCTCCACAATCCAGTTACTCCTTGGCAATGTCGAGTTGCAGGTATCCAGCTCCTCCCCAGCACTGTTTTTTAAAGTGATGTGGTGTTTTGTGTGAGGGCCCAGTGGCTGCAAATTGAAAATGGGCCACTCCTTTCTTCCGACTGCACTTTCATGCGTGTTTCTTTTTTATTTACAGCTCCAAGATGGGTGTTCACCATCTCAGAACAGTAAATTAAGAATAAAACAATATAAAAAAAATAAGGCTTCAGCAGCATAATGAAGCCCCCATGTGTGGCGATGCATGCCCGTGCAATACGTCATCACACTGGTGCCAGCCATAATGCCTCTTTTTAGGTCTCGGACTAGGCAGCGCATGCGCTGTCTCGTCGAGAGATGCTGTATACAGTATGTGGGGGGAAGCTCCGCCCACTTTCCGTCTATGTTTTTCATTGGTTTCAATTGTAAATGCTGCCTTCTGATTGGTTTTCCACGTGTTAGTCCCTCCTCCCGACGGCCATGGCGTAATTTGTGCACATCCGAGGCTATTGGCCCCTTTACTGAAACATTATTTTATGTCCTATGTCCCCCCCCCCCCTGCAGTTCGTCACTTCTCGACCTCCCATCACCCCCTCTACTCCCGTTCTTGCCTTCTTAAATGGCCTCACTCTCATTTGTAATGCAATACCTCTCGCGTAAATGCGAGCCGTATTGCATTGCAAATGCTTGTTTTTAAAGTAGTGCGCATTAACATGCGCGCGCTTCCTTATATCGTAAGCATGCGCCAAAAGTCTCGCAGGAGCATAAACAGCCAGTATGCCTTACTTCCGCAGTGCTCAGAAGAAACGTGGCGTCTCGAGCGTGCTTTAGATGCATCCAAGGCACATCATTAGGATTAGGAATAAATCATAGTAAAATAATGTAGGCTTTCCAACAGTACCCCAGAGGCGTAATATTGGTATCCCCTGGGCACTAAACCCTGTCTGTATCCCGGGGGTGCCAAAGGGACTTAAACTCCGCCTGCTGTCACGTCTCGAGTTGTTGTCTTGTGACATGTAATGGTCATATGACATCTGCTGCCTGAGCGGCGCTTCCCTATAGCCCCTATTCTGCTCGAGCTCTGTGGGTGCTTCCCTTCCCACCGCTGACATGCTGACCCTCATCAATAAACTGTTGGACTGGTTCACGTCCCTATTCTGGAAGGAGGAGATGGAGATTACGCTGGTGGGGCTTCAGTACAGCGGCAAGACCACCTTCGTCAACATGATTGCGGTAATTTTAAGGCAGGGTCGCTGCCACCATGATACAGCACAGTTCTATTCACACTCCGTGTTCCCGTTTACACGCCCTCGCTTTTCTTCCGTGGGTCTCTGTAATAATGCGTGGTGCAAAAATAGGAGCTCGGCCGCCCTTCCTGCACTAAATCGGATATTATTTCGCACAGTCCCATGCTGCACATTCCGCCCTCTTCCTAACAATTCTACTTTTTCTATTCCACCTTTCACGCCGTTCCTCACATCTTGCGCCTTTCCCTTTCAACCTGTTCCCATCTCACCCTTTTCCAATTCCACCTTTCTCTAGGTTTGTGCCTGGGTAGTTCAAATAGTTCATTTTTCCGTTGCATTCTGGTACGCGTAGTTCTGAATTTATCATTAAGAAAGAGGACTACAATTAACAATAAAACATCCAGGGCCGAATGAGCTATTCGGGATTAGACCTAGTCTGCACTGTTATTCAATTTTCTACCCATATATCCACTGTTCTTGTCCCTGTTGCCTACCCCACCATTTACATTGTTCCGCGTGCTAAGTCTTTCACCGTTTCCATTTCACAGTTCATTCTGCTCCCACCAAACATTTCGCCCTATTTTCCCTGGTTTACACTTGTTCTTTCGCCCAGGATCACACTGGAATGCTCGAGTGCCGGTGTCAGGATGCTTGTATTTACTTACCATCCTCAACTTCTGATTTTGCTTCCTGTATCTGTTGCTCTTGACCTTCAGGTCCCTTGTTTAGAACGTTTTATGGCCTCTTTTTGTAATGTTTACATTCTTCGCTAATATCCATCTCCACCTACATATTCTACAGGTGTCGGTGCCTTTTTCCGTAGAGTTATGTGGTGAGTTAAAGCCCAACATCTAACAAAACAGGCTAACAATTCACATAATGATAATTCCAAAAGTTAAAAAAAGTCAGATGTTGGTCTCTGTCTGCCGCGTTAATCTTGGGACGCTGTTTTCGGTGTTTGTCCTGCTTCTCCGCCAATAGGTGAGGCCCTCTTCCAGTCACGAGACCAGGAGAGCAGTCTTGAAATATAGTGAGTTTTGTTTTTTTCTGTAGGCCTCTGAGTATTGCGAAAGATTATGTGGGAGGAAGGTAGAAGTGTGAGTGTTGCACTTTTAACAACAAATCACCCTTACCCTCTCCTCCCGTCCTTCCTTTCATTTGTTCACCTGTGAATGTAGCCTTTTACTGACGTTTTTCTATTCCAAACTGCAGCTTCGGGATGGAGGAAAAAAGTTCTAAATACAAAGAGAAACAAGCATTTGCAATGCAATAGGTCGCACATTTACGCAAGTTTAAGGCATTGTAATTAACAATGCCTTTTATTTATGTTTAAAAAACCAAAAATAATAGCCATAGCTTAAACTCTCGTAAATCCGAGACCTAATGCATTGCAAATGCTTGTTTGTTCTTTTTGCCA
Organism: Calotriton arnoldi; assembly: GCA_963921515.1. Lineage (NCBI taxonomy): Eukaryota > Metazoa > Chordata > Amphibia > Caudata > Salamandridae > Calotriton > Calotriton arnoldi. The sequence goes on from CAWUFW010003634.1 coordinate 59,244, forward strand.
ATAGGGTTCAGCATCAGCAAGGCGATTTTTTTTTTCCTTTCTGCCAATGCAGTTTAGCACAAGCAACAAGCACTTGCAAAGACAATGTTGGATAACGCCTTTGAAAGGCACAACTAATTGGCTTTGCCAATGCCTGTCTGATTAGTCTTTCACTTCAGGTCCTCACTATAGAATCCCTAGTGCATCAGTAGCAGACTGTTAGGACTTTTTCAGGGATGATATTGCTCTCTAGTTCATCACTTCAACACATCCTGCCAGTCCAGGCAAACACTACATTCACTTCTGTACTTCTTGTCACACCACTTCTCTTTCACATCCAACTCAGGTGGTTGAGACAACTGGCCAAATTGCTCTTCTCCCACCATAGGCATTTCTCAGAACCGATTGACCGGTCTTATTTTCATCTTGTGACCTGCATTTTATTGGACAGACCCTTGTGGTATTAAAAAGACATTCCCTAATCCATGCCTACTGCATGTATTGTCTTTACCCGTTCATCTTCAACAAGGTTCTTAGAGCACTACACCATCATTGCACCATAAGCAGACCATCTGGACTTGGCATTTTGTTACTTTTCAGAGGGAGACTCTGTAGATGGGCCTAAGAAGGCTGGTTTTAATAACTCATTATCATCAAACAATGCTTAGCAGACAAGACCAATTTCCATGCAGGGTTTCGTAACCTGCTGAGGGATAAAACAGGATTATGGTGATAAAAGGCTTGTTGTTTTTTTCTACTGCTATGACATTTATTCACA